>PVKE010002968.1:23396-53461 GCA_004027555.1 Craseonycteris thonglongyai
ACAGGGAGCAGGAACTACCCGAGACCACCCATAGGGGGTAAGAACAGGGAGCAGGAACTACCCAAGACCACCCATAGTGGGTAAGGAAGTAAGTAGGACACAGGAAGTTGAATCCCTCTCAATGGAGTTTAAAGCAGGGCCAGCCATTTCTTTCCTTTTTTTTAAGATTTATTTTTATTGTTTTTGACAGAAAGAGGGAGAAGGGCCCAGAGCAGTCTCCATAGTTGTATGTCATTCATTTTCTAGTTTCATATAGTTTCTCTATTCATAGTTTCATTCCACAGGTGGGGGCTGGGCTGTGCAGGGCAGGAACTGGGCCGGGGTCTCACCCTGGTAAGAACAGAACTGGGGACACACGCCAGTACAGCATATGGGTCCTCCATGGCCAGGGCCGGGATTCACTCCTCCGACCCTGGGGCTGCAAGATGAGCTCTCAACCTGCTGAGCCACCCCGGCTTCCCCTTGGGCCAGCCATTTCTTGATTCAAGGGTCACAACCTTAGAGGACAAAGAGTGATAAGTACAAATTCCAAGCTCTGATTGCAAGCCACCTGGAGGCGTCTTACCATGTGGCCAGGGGCTGGAGGCAGGTGGGGAAACTACAACTCAATGGTAAAGGCCTAGGTCCAGGTTCAAATACCAGTTGACGCCTGACAAGTCACAGGGTTCTTGAGACCTTGGGCAAGTTTCTTAGCTTCTGAGCACCTACACGTAAGATTGTTGTAAGGCTCCTGGGCGTGAGCACAGAAAGCGCTCAGTACAGGTGGCGTATGCTCAACCAAGAACAGCTTTTTAAAAGGTATTTTGTAGGAATTGGTTCCCCAGGAGGAAGCCTTTGGCGTCATCCCTGTTGTCATCACAGGGGAATGTTCCCACACCTGCTTCTAGAAGGGTCTGGCCTGGGGCTCCCTGAGAAGTCAGAAGCCTGTCCCACCCAGACCTGCCAGCCCAGAGTGTGGGGGTGGGAAGCTGAAAATGTTAACAGGAGTCTGGGGGTCCCGTGATTTAGGCAAGTCTGGGAACCCCAGGGGCTGAGTATTAGGGTTTTCTTAAAGGCTCTTTTGGTAACACAGCGTCTACCCACCCATCAGCATGTCCTTGGGGGAAAACCAACTTTCTCTCTTTTCCAGTTAGTAATCATACTTGTTTATTGAAATAAGCGCTCACGCACGCCAGGTGCTGTGTCAGATTCCATCCACCTCTTCAGCAGGTCCTGGCCTCAGCCCCGTTTTAGAGGTGGAAACAGGGAAGGGATAACAACCAAGGTCACGGAACTGGCAGGGGCAGGACTGCTCGCCCCACAGTATGGCCGGACAAGCAGCCGCAGAGCCCTGGGGAGGCCCTTAGATGCTCCGGCCTGGCGCAGGCCTCTCGGGAGCTGGAGAGACTGCAGTCTGGGCAGCTTCACAGACATAGTGGCCAGGCCCAGGCCCCAGCCCCTCTCTCACCAGGTCTACACAGCCACACGGAATGGCTGTGGCCTTTACCCGACACCCTTCCGCTTCCTGGTCCAGGGCAAAAGAGGGCGCTCCAGAGCCATGCAGACTCTGAGGACCACAGATCTCATCCTCCCCCCCCCCCCCCCCCCCCCCCCCCCCCCCCCCCCCCCCCCCCCCCCCCCCCCCCCCCCCCCCCCCCGCACACCCCGCCACTGCCACAGATCTCTCCCTCACCTGCAACTTTCTTTCTCCAGCCCCATCATGTCACTAGCATTTCTCTGGAAATGCCGTGCCTCCAACCAGGCTGTCTCCTGGGGCTGGCACATCTTTACTGATTTTAGGCTGACATGTTGAGAGGATGGCCTCCTCCAGGAAGCCCTCCCTGACTGCCTCCTCTGTTAGTTGGTTCTTCCCTGCCACTGTGCTCCAGGGAGTGACTGCCTCAAGCACTGATCATGTTGTGTGTCCTAAGGGTCTGTCTCCAGATACTCTGAGCTGGGGGGGATGGGGCATGGAGGGGAGACAGAACAGAGGTGCCGCTCACCTCCTTCTGAGTTAAGCAGAGGAAGAGAGACAGGGCGGGTCTCCCTCTTCCAGCTGACCTTGACCTTCAGGCCGTTGGTCAATCAATACCTGTTGGGCAACTGAGGGATGGACTAGCCAGGGCTGCCTGGAAGGGGGAGGAGGACAGGGCTGTTTGCTTCCTCAGGGGCACCTTTGGCCGGTTTCACCCCTCGGGCTGTCCCCTCCCGCCCCGCGCCCCAGCTGGGGCTTTGAACGTGGAGGGATTCTTTGAGGTGACATCTTGGTCTGAGTGAGGCATGGAGTTTGTGAGAGGTGAAAGCCGAAGGGAAATGGTGCCGAAGCCAGGCTGACGTTAGGAGGAGTTTGTTGCTGGGCTACCATCCCTCCCCAGAAAGAGACCGAGGCTGCCAGAGCGGGGTCAAGCGGGAGCCGAAGCCCTGTGGCCCCCGTGGGGCAGGATGGGGTCTCGCCTCCTTTTTCCTGGCTCCCTCAGCCCTTCCCCATCAAGGCAGGGCAGGGCACACAGACAGGGGGGCTGGGCCCTGGAGCCATGGATGCTTCCTGCGGACATTCAACATTCGACTCCCACATTCCTGGCCTTTCCGAAGACTCCTCACGCCTCCTCCCTTCTTGCCCTCCCCGCTGCAGGGGGAGGGCTGTGGCCTGGGTCTGAGCTAGCGGCCTGGGGCCTGTCGGGATCTGGGGGGGGCCTCTGTGAGAGGGGCTGCTGGAAGGGCTGTGCAAGGCACCGCCCCGGTGGTCCTTGTGATTCTCATAAACAGGAAGTCCACCCCCCACCCCTGCAGACAGGCCCCTGTGTATACAGATGCTGGGCTCTGGAGGCCCAGCGGCCTTTGACCTCTCCGGCTGCTTCCTGTTCGCTGGGCCAGAGGAGAAAGGGAGACAGGAATGGTCTGAGATGCGGGAGAGGCCTGAGAGAGTGAGTGAGAGTGCAGAGAAGCCAAGACCAAGTCGGGCGCATAGTAGGCACTCAAGAAACAATCTGGGTGGGTCAAGAGGGGAGGGGCTGCTCTGGGGAGAGCAGCACATATGGGGGAAGAGAGGCTAGGGGTTCCCACCCTGCAGTCCCTGAGGCCTAGCACATAGTAAGTGCTCAGTAAATATTTGAGACGTACAGGTGTTTAGGATAGGTGGGAGGAAGTGTTCTTGGCAGAGCAACACTGTTGGGGTGCAGGGAGGATAGGGTTCCCCTGGTCTGGCTGTAGCCTGTGGGTGACAGCCCGCAAGCCTCAGCATCCCATTGTCCCTGTCTGGCCCCCACCCCCACGGCCGGCTGGGCCAGGCCACTGTCTCAAGGCCTTTATTTTTAAAATCCCTGCGGTGTTCCCACCCCAAACCAAAGGAGCAGTGCCAGCCACAGATCCGCCTTGGGCCTGGGCTCAGGGCCCAGAGGCGCTGGGGGTGGGGCATCCGGCCACCCAGCTGCTGCCGATGCCGTTCTGGGAGAGCTACTGAGCCGGCCGGCCTGCCTGGGCAGGGTCAGGAGGCCCCCGGGATGCCCCCGACACTGGCCCATGGTGTTAGCCCAGCGGCCCGCTAGGGTAGCAACCAGACTTCCTGTATCAAACCCAGTGGTTTATTCTGTAAAGTGAATCTCTGTGGCCTCACAGTCCACCAGCTACGTGCACAGCACCTGGTATGTATAGGGAAGGGGCACAGGCCTGACCCTGTGAGGGTGATGGGTGGGCCCTGCAGAGGATATAGACAGTGAAGTTGTGGGGCAGTTCAGCTCCATTCCTTCCTGGCTGTGTGTCCTTGGGCAAGTCATCTGGCCTCTCTGAGCCTCGAGCACCTCCCTATAAGATGGGACAATAATGGCTGCCATGGAAGGCCGTGGTCCATCTCCAGACACAGCAATGAACAAGGCAGTCATGGCCCCTCCCTCATGGAGCTTAAAGTCCTGGGGGAAGTGGCCCTGACATCTCAACCAGGTCACAGCAGCCGGTGTGGCAGGGAGGGTGTGGGTGGGACGAGGGGTGGGAGGGAGAAGTTAATTTAGGCAGGTGGTCTGGTGGGCTTCTGAGGTTACCTTGAGCTGCGAAGGAGGCAGCCACTCACTCCAATGGGGGCATGATGCTCTGGGTGGAAGGAGTAGCAGTGCAAAGTCCCTGAGGCAGGAGGTGGCCCGGTGACCAGAGCTCATGGGTATGGAAGGACTTTGTAAACTCTCAAGGACTACGCACCTGGAAGGTGGTGTTCCTATTGTTATTGTCACTATTGTCACTCACACCACAGCTGAGGGCTGCCCCTGCATCTCTTCCTTTTTACTTGCTCCACCTAGAGAATACCAGGCTGCCTGGCCAACTGATGTGTGTGGGGCCCTGAACTACAAAAGGTGTTCACTCTGGCCCAACTCGTTTTCTCCTTTGATCCTCCCCACAGCTATGAGGTAGGGCAGGCCGGGCTTATTATCACTGTATCCATGTGATAGATGGGGAAACTGAGGCGGGGGGGTGAGCACAGGAGGTGGTGGTAGCTTGCTGAGATCACCAGGCTCATTAATAGGAAAGCTGAGCCATGTGCCCACGTAGCTCGATTCCCAGGCTAATCCATTCACCCTGCCATGGCCCCTTGGTTCCCCTGCCTCAATGTCCAAAAACCATTTCCCTGCCTCACCCCAACATTTGTCCCAGCACCCACAAACCAGCAGAGACTCCGCTAGAAGGTGCCAGTTACTGCTCCAGGCTCCAGCCACAAGAATGCAGCCTGGCCTTCCCCCGGGAGCTCTGGCCAGCAGGCCTTGGCAGAAGAGAGGCCGGCTGAGTCAACAAGAGGCTGGCAGGGGCTCAAGCTGCCCACTGAGGTACAGTCAGAAACCTAGCAGGCCTGCCCACTCCCAAGCCCTCACCCTCCATGAGCCCCTCCCTCCTGCTGGTCTGGGCACCAGGCAGCCCAGTGAACCCCTGCAGGTCTGGCCGGGGAATGGCCTGGTGGGCGTCCATCAGTCAGTCACCCCCTGAAAAGATGCTGTGAGACCTCAAATAGGTCACTTCACCGATCTGGGCTGGCTTCCTCACCTGTGAGATCCTCTACTTACCCGTGAGGATGTGGTCAGAGTCTTTGTGAATGAATAAAGGTTACTATGCACATAAACGGGTGCAAGCCAATGCGCGCCCCCTCCACGAGCTGGGGAGCAAATTCCTGAGTCTGAAGGCGACAGCTGTGGCCTGTTGTTGCCAGGAGCCAAGGAGGTGCTTAGTGAGTGCTCGCTGGGATGGGACGGCTAAGCTCGTGACTCAGAAAAGTACAAGGCGCCTGAGCATCTCTAATAACTAAGACACGCCCCAGCCTGGGTCTGTGGAGCTCCTTCCCAAGCCATCTTCTGTGATCACATGCATCATCGTCCCCATTTTACAGACGAGGGAACTGAGGCACAGGGAGGCTAAGGAACTTGCCCACGATGCACAGATGGGATGGTGGGCCCTAGGTCTTCTGTCCTGAGTAGACATTAAGGGAGAACTGCAGGGCGCTGGCAAGTGGAAGGAGGAGCAGTGGGCGGAGGCTATGAGGATTTGATTTCAGCTCCGTTTCAGGGCGAGCTTTTTGACGGGCAGAGTTGTCCTCTGGTGAGTCCTTCCCACATCCTGAGGCTGAGATCATGGCCCCTGGATGGTCTCCATGCCTTCGCCCTTGAGGCAGCGGGACAGCAGATACCACAGACCTGAGCTGTGAGAAGCTGAGGAACTTTACCTCCTCGGGCCTCAGTTTCCTCTTCTGCACCATGGTGTTGGGAGGCTCAGAGCAAATACAAGTAAAGCACTCGGGTCCGGGGCTGAAGCTCCCATCAGGCACTTAGGAGGTGCTGAGTATTGATTAAGCGTGAGCCCCCTCACTCCTGATAAGCTTCCTCTTAGCCTCCAGGAGGACACCAGGAGCTAAGAAGTGGCGGGGGTAGAGGGTCAGTGGATGAACCCAGGACTCCGCCAGGTGCCGCGGGCTACACAAGGAACATGCAAGTGCCACAAACAAGCCATGGTCCCTCCTCTCGGTGCCCACAGAGGAGATCGTGTACGTGAGAACCCCTCATCAACCGAAGTGGGTGGCGTTAGTGAGGAAACACACGGCAACCATGCATCCAGGGTGAGGAAGGAGCCCCCACCCCACCCAGGAAGCAGCCCATGAAGCCCCAAGGGCTGGGTTGGCCGGAGGAGGTGATGCTGGAGGTGGACAGGGCAAGGCAGGGCTGGACTCCTGCCCACGGGCCTATCTCTGGACCCAGGCTGGACAACAGAGAATAGAGCATTGTTCCTGCTCCTCAAACACTTTTCCTGCCTGTCCACCCTCCCCCCGCCCCTCCTCTCTCTACCCTCCCCCCATACTGAGACCAAAAATCTCCTGGAGGACGCTCCCCACTGGCCTTCCATCCCAGCTCCTGGACGCCAGGCCCAGCTCTGGACAACCCAGCCCCATCGCCCCTGGGATGGCAGGGTCACCGGGCCCTGACCCTTCTGTGGTCCCCCCCACCCCCTGCAGCTACAGGCGCCTCAGACCCCCACGCCCCCCCTCCACCCATCCATCTGACTGTCCGCAGGGGTGGAGCTGGAGGAACTGACCCCACATCCTTCCTCAGCCCCCCTCCAGCTTCTTGTCCTGTTCTCCAGGAGAAAGGGAGCCTGGAGGGATGGGGGCCCTTCCCCGCCCCCATTTCCCTACAGAGCCGTGAGGGAACCAGAGCTGAGCCGGGAAGGCTCTGGCCAGCCGGCCTTTTTCCCAGAGCCAGGAATTCCAGAGGCGTTTCCGGCCCTGACAGCTGCGGGCCTCCAGGCCACGCCCTCCGAAATGCCCTGGGGATTAACTCCCAGCCTGACCTTACTGTCCCCCAGAACCCACTCACACCAGGGGGCACCTCCAGCTACAGCCGGAAGGGGGGGGGGGAGACAGCCAGGTACCAGCTGCCATGGCAGGGCCGCAGGCCACCCGCCAGCCTCAGGCAGGGCCCTGCCTCTGGGCATCACTCCGCTGACTCCCCCAGTGCACAAAATTGTGCCAGACACACACCCTTAGTGTACCCCACCGGGCACCCACGCTTTCGCGTTGGCACAGTCTGCGTGAGGCCCCGTCCACCTCCTTCAGGTAGCCTTCCCGGATGTCCTGCCACGTCTGGGCTCTGCCTGAGCCTTAACTGTCGGTGAGCCTGTCGGGTGCCGTCTGTTAGGCTGGGAGCTGGCACACAGTAGGCATGCAACCGGTGCTCGCCCATGCCGAAGGCCGCCCCGGGGTGCATGGCCGCTGAGACTCCCAGCTCCCCCACACACGCGCTGTGCAGCCCGGCACGTCCTATCCTCTCTGGGCCTCAGGGCCTCCCACGCCCTCTGAGGCCCTGAGACTCCCCACCACGTGTGGGCTCCTGCGCTCTGGGGCCCGAGGACCTAGAGGGCTGAGGTTCCTTCCCGGAGGGTCTCCACCTCCTGGCTCCCTCAGAGCGCGTTCCTGTTCCCAGCCAGCCAGGGGAGAAAAAAACAAAAGTTGAGCCAGCTTGCTGCCTGGCCTCTGCGAATGAAGAAACCCCCAAAAGGATCCCAAGGTGCCCCCGGGTCTGGGGCCCCTGAGGGCAGCCCTCACTGGGCGCAGGGCAGCGGCCCAGCCTAGCCCATGTCACAGAGGGCCCTCCCATGCCTCTCCTCCCTTAGCACTGTGTTCCAGGCCTCTCTGCCCTCCCAGCTCTTCTGCCCTCCCGATGCCCGCTCTTCCCCCAGCTCTCCCTACGACAATTGTACCCCAAGTCATAGGCCCACCTCAAGGGCCACCCCCTCCAGGAAGCCCCCCTGGCCCCTTCTGGTCCTTGTTGGTCCTTCATCTCCACCGATATCCTGGCCCCAGTCTTTCCCTCCAGACGAGGACTCGTGGAGCAGGGACTGCACCGCTGGCTCACCGCTGGCTCCTCACAAGGTGCCCAGCGGAGCCCTGGCCCATAGCAGGCACACACTCAACACTCAACGGGTGTTAGATGAAGTCACCTCCTGGGGACAGGAAAAGGATACCAATGCTAATGGTAATAGCTACCCTTCCTTGACCATGAGCCACAGGTCCGGCAGCGAACTTCACGGCCTATCACAGAGATGCAAGTGAGGCCCAGGTGAGGTGGTGGTTCGTCCAAGGTCACTTGGCCAATGAGAGGCAAAGCCGGGGTTTGAACTCAGGTGTCTGACTGTAAACGCATGCTGGGCCACAGAGCTGGGAGCACGAAGGGGAGCCCCCTTGCGCCATTGCCAGTGTCCCCTAGCTGGGGAGCTCGTCCACAGCACAAACCTCTTGGAGAATCCAACACTGCCCGCTCCCCTGCAATGCCCAGGTGTGTCCAAGCCCCTGCCAGGAGTCCAGCCCCTAGAGAGTGTCCCTGGACTGGTCACAGGAGGAGGGCACCTGCCCTTATGGGAGTTGTAGTCCAGTTGGGGTTCAAGGACCCCTCCCTTCCTATGTTGGCAGTGACCACTCATTCCCCAAACGTGCCAGGAAGATCTCACAGGGACAACAGATGCCAATACGGGGATGGGCCGGGTGCAGAGGAGACACTCCCTCTGAAGGAGGACCTCCAGGAGGAGGTGACATTTCAAAGCAGCCGCCTAGGATGCCCCATGCATGAACGTGAGCAAGGTTTCTGAGTGCGAGAAAGATGAGGACATGCTCACAATCCCGTGTGGTCAGCACACGCCAGATATGAGACGACATAGGAGCATCACAGGATGGAAGGGAAACGAGTGGGTGGGCAGGTGGATGTGGGTGTGGGGAGGATCCCGGGACGCTGGATGGATAGAGTGGATGGGTAGATGCATCGGTAAATGGATGGGCGTGGAAGGATCACTGGGTGTGGGTGGGTGGGAGCGTGGATGGATGAACGGACAGGGGTATGGGCAGTGGATCAACTGAGGGGTGGGTAAGTGGTGAGGTGATCGGATGGGTGGGTAGTAGGTCAACAGATGGATGGGTAAGGAGGTAATTAAATGGATGGGTCGGGGGTGGGTAGATGGATAGACAGTTGTGTGGGCAGTGAGTAGATGGATGGATTGACAACTGGATCTGTGGGTGGATGAACCAGTGGACACTGAAGAGATAGAGGACCCAATCAATGCGTCAGTAGGCAGATGCCTAAACTGACCGAAAGCCCAGCCAGACTTTGGGATGGAAATGGTGCATGCTCCCTAGGGAGGCGCTGGGCCAACTCACTCAGCTCAACTCTCCCACTCCAAACCTCACTGCAGTCTGGTGGGCAGCCACTGGCATTCCTGGGTCCCCAAGGGGGGAGGGCCCCTCTCTAACTGTGCCCTGCCCCCTCTGCCCTAGCTCCACCAAGGAGGACTCCTGCCCAGAAACTGCCTCCTGTCCCTAAGCCCATGCCTCGGCCCACCCAGCCTGCAGGGGCCTAAGGGGCCTGGTTCCTCCAGGGCAGGGGAGAAGGAGGTTCCTGAGCCCCAAACAGCCAGTCCTACCTAGCAGCCCCCGTAGGTCCACAGCTGGTAGGCATTCGTTCTGCATTCTGCACGGTGATTACCGCTCTGCCTGGGTTAACCCCTGCGCTCCTGCGCACAGCCTCTTGGCCGGAGAAGAAAAGGGACTGCAGGAAATTGAGGGAGGAAAACGGGAAATGGGGACTGCCCACCCTTACCTCCTTCACAGGGATGCCCAAACCCCTCCCCTTCTCCCGTTTCCCACAGGGAAAATCTGATCCTTAAATCAGCCGTGGAGCCAGGAACAGAAATAAATGCAGCCCACATGGAAGGTACTCCGATCTGGAGAGCAGCTTCAAATGAGGGCAGAGAGCCAGCCTCAGGTTACTCATCTGTAAAATGGGGCAAGGAATTCCTAACTCCTGGTTGCCTCATGGTGAGCTAGCAGAGACAAAGTGCCTAGCACATCGTAGGAAGGTCCCCTGCGGGCTCCAGCCTGAAGGTAAAGAGCCCAGATCACGTGTGTGGCAGGTTGTAACCATTCCCATTGAGACCACTTGCTGAGCCATCTCTCTGGGGCTCACAACAATTAGTAAATACCCACAAGTAGCAAATATGCACACTGGAATTACACCCATTCCACAGACAAGAAACTTGAGGCTCAGAGAGGCCAAGTGCCTTGCTCTGAGTCACACAGTGGCTGGGAAACCAATGGCCAAGATTTGTGTTCAGGGCCTCTTACATCGCACCAAACTGTTTTCTTTGTCAGCTGCTCTGAAGACCCTCTGACTAGAGTGACATGTCATTTATTGTCTAACCAGGTCACCTTTGAGAGTGAAAGAAAGTGCTATTAATAATTGCAGTGAGACAACAGGTCTCATCTGGGGCAAAGCAGGACATATGGACATCCTGCAGTGGGGGCTTTAAGCAGGTCCCTTCACTTCTCTGCGCAAGGAACATGATGGCAGGCAGTGCTGTCCCTGTGAGGCTCTCATGTGGAGTAAATGTGACAATGCATGTAAGAGGCTGTAAGGCTGGTTAACGCTACCACCATTAACAGCCCCCAGCACTGTCCTTCCAGCCCGTTCTGCACTCACGCAAGAGCCTCCAAATGCACACTGGTCACCCTGCCCGCCTCGTGGAGACTGGACACCTGGCCCAAGGTTAAGCCCTCAGTACCAGTTCTCTCCCAGCCCTTGGCTGTGCCCGCACCCACTGGCTCCTGCCTCACCCACACGCTTCAGCACCTCTGAGGCTGTTCCCAATTCTCCCAGGGACAAGGCCTGACGCCAGCAAAAGAGCTCTGACCCACTGTGGTCCCAATGCTCCTGTTGTGCCACCGAGCAGGTGCCGTACGCTTCATGTCTCAGTTTCCCCATTTTTCCAGCTGTGCAAATAATCGCACCGTTGGTGGCCAGCGGGAGGGTTCAGGGAGCCAATGACAAAGGCGCAGCACTCTGTGAACAAAACCTTGTCTCCTCCACCTGTGTGTACACACGGCTCCTTGTGCCCAGCCAGGTCAGGGCTCAGACCACTTCCTCTAGCCTCACCCGTCTCCTCCCTGCAAATCCTCAGCTCCCAGCCTTTGCCGATGCTGTCTCCTGCCAGGCACATGGGCATTTCCACTGCCCTGGCCTCTGCCTCTGTGTCCTTTACAACTTACCTCAGGCATCACCTCCTCTAGGAAACCTGGGTGAGTCCCCCCACTGCCCTGCAAGCTATGGTAGGGCCCTCTGTGTAAGAACAGTCCCCAGGAGCCTTGCCCAGCATTCCTGACCTTCCTGGGCAGGCTTGCAGGTGCTCAACGAAGCGTTCTGAACCCATTCATTGGCCGTGTGATCTCGCTGACCTGTTCGGCAAACCTCCTAGGTGCCCCCGTGGTGGAGGGCACCTAGCATAGCATCCGATGCCTGCTTTTGTCAGCCCATTTTACAGGCAGGGAGATGAAGGCACAGAAAGAAGTACCCGGTAGTGGCCAGGGCAGACTACGAAGCCAGGTTGTTGGGTGCTAGGGTCCCCATTTTTAACCACCGCACCCCTCTACCGGTGGCCTGTGCCCCAGTCTGGCTCACATCTGTGTCCTGGCACCCGTGGGGCCTGTATAGGATTTTCAGGGATAGAGGGTTGGGAGAACGGGAGTGGGCACCCCAGCTGGTAGAACTCAAGATCGAGGCGGCTCTTTCCGGCATTCAAGGCCTCCGAGGTCAGGTTGCCCAGTTCCCCCAAACTCCCGCAGGGAGCGGCTGGGGGCCCAGGACTAGGTTATGCCGTCAGGGCGCCCCGAGGCCTCGCGGGGAGCCGGTGGGGGCGGGCTTGGCAGCCCGGGCCCCCGGCCCATTTCCCGGCTCCTCCTGCCCGGCCCCGCAGGCCTGGCGCCCCCGCCGCTCCGTTCGGGGCGGTGTGCCGGGTGCCCGGGAGGGGTCCCGCCCCGCCCGCGGGCGGGAGCGGGAGGCGGGAGCAGGGCGCGCGCCCACACCCCGCCCCCGCCCCGGAGCCGGCGCGTGGAGCCCGCGGCCAGGGCGGTGCAGACCGGCCCGGCCACTTGCCCCGGCTGCGCGCCGGGACGCGCTGCTGCCGCCGCCGCCGCCGCCGCGTCCCCGGGGCTCGGAGAGAAGGTACCAGCGAGCTGGCCCGCGGGTCCCCGAGGCGCCCGCAGGGACTCTGCGCCCTCCTAGGCTCTCGGGCTGGGGCCGGGCAGGGCCGCCTGCCGGTGCCCACAGGAAGGCCTGGCGCGCTGCGCGTGGGCGCTCCACGTTTTCGGAGGGTTTTTCCACGTTCCCGGCGGGCGGGGCGGGGGGCAGCGGTAAACCGGGTGGCGGGCGGAGGGGGCGCGCCGAGGGCCGGGACGAGGAGGGAAGGCACGGGCAGGAGGCCGTGTGTGCGAATGTCGGGCCCCTGGACGAGGCCGGCGCGGAGAGCGGGAAGGGGCGGTGGCGGGGTCCCGCCGGGGAGACGGAGCAGGCACCCTGCCCCCTCCCCAGCCGCCACATTCCAGGCCCGAGCGGCGGATGAGGTCACCCCGTCCGGTTCCTCTGGGGCCAGGGCAGCCGGCTGCCCCCTTCCCCCGTGGAGCTACCGGCCACCTCCTAGCCCCCGGCCCCCAGAGGGAATGCTTTGTGGCTAAAGTCCTTCCCGGACTTCCAGTCCCGGCTGCTGTCCAGATGTTCTAGCCGTGCCCCAACCACTCAAGGCCCGGGAAGTTTGAAGCCCGTTTTCTAGGCCGGGAAACTGAGGCTGAGGGAGGCGGGTCCTGTAGCGCGGGCCTGAGAGCCGCAGCCCCTCCGCCGCGCCGAGTGGAGGGCTGATCTGGCTCTAAGTTGGGGTGGTGGCGCTAGAAGCGTCTCCCCGCTTCCTTCTGCCTCCCCCGATGGCCTCCTAACCCGTGCCTAGTGGCGGCGGCCCCTTGAGGGGCGTGAGAAGCCAGCCCCCAGTGAGCTAATCCCAATTCCAGGGGCCACGGCAGCCCCAGCCAAGTTAGGGCCCCGCTGTCGGTCTGTAGGGGAACGCTCGCGGGGAGGGGGCCGTGTGCGCGCGGTTGGCCTTCAGGATGAGAGGTGGCGCCTCTGGCGACCCCACGGGCTGCGGGTGACCCCCCAGGTGGGCGCCACGGTGCGGCCACCCCGGCCTGCCTCTCTGCCCACCCCGCTGCCCCGCAGTCAGACGGGCTCCTGGCCGGCCCCCAACCACATGTTTCTCTACAGCGGCCCCTATTGGCCTCTCCTAGTACAGGGTCCCTGCCTGGGGCCTCAAACTTGCCTTTGCGGTCATTAGCACCGTGTAGTAAGCTCTGCCCTGCACCCAGGCCTGACTGTCCTCTCTATCATAAATGTAAAGGCTCCCGGGATACCGAGGCTGCATGGTGACCACTCTTGCCCCGGTCACAGACACACTGAATCTGCAAAGCCGAGTATCTCCTGCCTCCCAGGCCTGCCCTTTCCACGGGCCTCCTCCAGCAACTCTGCCCTGTGCCCCTGGACTCTCCACCTCTTCCCCAGCACTCGCTCCTGCTGATGTAGGTAGAAGCCTGGGAGGTTCCCAGCCACTCCCCCATTTTCTGCTCTGTGATCTGGGGCCGGTTCTCTTTTTGTGCCTTGCTTTGTTCCTCTATAAAATGGGTGCTGTGAGCATTAATGGGTAATTCCGGGGCTGGCAAGGGCAGATAGGTTTTGCACCAGGCCACCCAGAGCCCTGCTTCCTCCAGGGCCCGGTGGGGCACACTTGATCACCAGCAACACCCTGGGGTCAGTCAGCATCAAGTGCCAAATAGCTGCCACTGGGAGTCCCCAGAAGGAGAGATGTTAGTATAAGGATGTTGGATCGGAACCAAGAGCTACCCTGATCCAGCAACTGGGGGTTTAAGTACAGCACCTCCTACTCCTACAACTCTCCATCAGCTTTTGATGCTCTTCTTATTTTCCACGTGGGGAAAACATGTCCCCAGTAACAGTGCCCGGCCCTCAGCCCCACAGCGTGGCAGGGTCTCTCTACTGCAGTGGGCAGGTGGAAGCCTTTTGGAGGTGCCCAGTGGCGTTCGGAAGGTGTCATCATCACAAGACTGGGGCGGAAGCTGGTCTCCCAAGTTACAGAGCCGTAGGGGTTGGGTGGGAACCTGAACCCTTTTTAATGAGAGAGGAGAGACTTGTGTCCAGAAGCCAGGGAGTTGGGGGACAAGGAGAGATGTGGGTATGGCCACATGGCAGACACAGTGACCCCCTCCACATGATATTTCAGAATGACCCCCCGCCCCAGTTTCTTCCCCCAGAGATTCGTCCTCATCTACAGAACAGGGAAGCTCTCCTGTGCTACGTACCTGCCATGTGACCTTGGCCAAGTGCCTTTCCCTTGAACCTAGGCTCTGCTGTGAAATGAGCTAACCCTGCGGCTCTGTGGGGCTGTCGGAGAGTTAGATGACATCATGTGATGGCTGGCCAACTACAGAGCGCCTCATAACTACAACATTCCACAGGACTTCTTGGTGCCAGGGGTGCCAGGGAAAGGGATGATTCAGAATACCCCCCCTGGCGGGGAGGAGTTAGGGTTGGGGGAGGGTCAGATGTTGGGAAGGGAAGAGAATGTGGTCAAAACAAAGCAAGCTTTGTTTTATTGCCTTCTTTGTTTTTATCTTGTTATTTAACCTATTTGAATTTCAAATAACAGTCAAAGGGCGCTATTGACATTTTTATGTTTGGAGGTGGCAGCAAAGTTTTAAAAAAAAAAAAAGCGGTGAGACTCAGACCTAGGTGTTCTTGTGAAGGATTATTATCAGCCTTTATCAGCCGAGCTCCCAAACCTGCGGAGGAAAGTGACTTGCCCAAGGTCACATGGTGAGGCCACTGAATTCCCCACCTACCCACCCTCGGAAGGTGGCAAGGGTGATCCTGTGGCATGGAGCTCCTGATTAAACCGGTATTGATTGGCACTTGCTGTGTGCAGAGCCCAAAGCTGGGCGTCGGCAAGGAGGAAGGCAGGAGAATCCAGGCTGCTGCCCTGCCCTCAGAGGCTACGTGAGTCAGGCTCTGAGTTCAAGTCTCGACTAGTTCTCTTGCCATGGCCTTGAACAAGCTCGGCCCTTCTGTGGGCTACAGGAATACTGATGGTTGGACCTGCACTTTTTTTTTTTAAAGCAGCGTTTTTTGTTGTTTTTTTTAATATATATATATTTTTATTTATTTTTGACAGAGACAGAAAGAGAACTGAACTGGGGGAGCTCCCAGTTCAGCATATGGTTCTGCACTGGCCGGGGCCGGGATTCGATCCCTGTCCCCGGCACTTCAAAGTGAGTGCTTAACCCACTGAGTCATCCTGACTTCCCCTTGCACTTTTTTTTTTTTATTGTTTTTGACAGAGAAACAGAGAGAAGGGGGAGGGCCCAGAGCAGTCTCCATAGTTGTACGTCATCAGTTTTTCAGCATGGTTTCGATCCACACAGGTGGGTGGGGGACGCGCAGGGCAGGACCCAGGTGGAGGCCTCCTGCGTGGGAAGTATGACCCCCCCCCTAAGCTGGGGGCCAAACCAGGGGCCTCCCACATGGGAGGCATGCCCCCTGCGAGCTGGGGGCTGAACTGGGGCCTCCTGCATGGGAAGCTCACCCCGGCGAGAACCAAACTGGGGACCACACCTCAGTTCAGCATATGGGTCCACAAGGGCCAGGGCTGGGACTCAGTCCTTGGACCCCAGGGCTGCAAGGCGAGCACTTAACCCCCTGAGCCATCCCGGCTTCCCCTTGCACTTTCTATGAGACTAGAAGAGACAAGAGGAGCTCAGAGAAGACTGGGGCTATGGGGAGATCTGGAGGGGCGGGAATGGGCAAGGAATCGCTTTTGGCACTAGCTGAGCTTTTTTCAAAACTTGTCCCCTGACAATAAGGCTCCTACGTCACTGTGACAGCTATGACAAAGAATATGCTCAGGGATAAGGAGGCATCTGGAAAAAGTCACTTTTGACCACAGGATCCTTTTTCCAGGAAGCACCTTGGAGGCGGAGGGTTAGTGAGGAACCTCTGCTGGGCTGTTTACACAGCCGTTCAAAGCCTTTGCCAGGCGCCACCTCCCTCCTGGCCACTGAGTCAAGACCATTAACCCACAGCGAAGGGAAGTGACGGGCTCCACCTGCCCAAAGGAGGCCGTGTAGCTTGGGGCTCAAGGGATCTGGGTTTGGGGGGCCCTGCTTCACTATTTCCTCCTGGGTAGCCTCAGGCAAGTCATCTCATTGTGCCTCAGTTTCCCCCCTCTAATATAGTGTCTTCCTCAGAGCTGCTGTGTGGGTTAAATGAGTGGTGAACGTAAGTCATGGGCACTTACTTAGCAGGCGTTGCATAAATGGGCTCCACATGGTGACCATAAACATCTTAAGTGTACAGCTCGAGGAATTTTTTGTGCTTCCTCCCAATCAACACCTGTTCAAAGGCAACCCCGATTCTGATTTCTGCCGTTATTGCTTAGTGTTGCCTGTTCTTATGTTTCCTGTACATGGAATCACGGGGTGTCCTCCTGAGTGCGTCTGCTTGGCATTTTGTCGGTGATCCTCACCAGGTTGTTGGTTGTCTCGTGTGTTCTCTTTAGCTGTTAGCATTTGGACCCAGGTCTACCATCACAGGTCTATCCATCCTCCAGGTCTCCGCCTTGGGCAGGAGAGGGGCTGTCCGCGTTGCAGGCACGTCTGCCTTCTCTGTTCTTGGACAGAACCTTTGCTTCCACGAGTCCAGGAGCCAGGCCTTGGGGAGGAACAAGGCATGGACCCCCCACAGCCTCAGCACGTGGGGGCTGCACCTTAGGAGACCAGAGGGGCAGCCTGCGCCCACCCCCTTACACTGGGAAACAGGGGGCTGAGAAGTGGACCCTGACCCCAGCCCCGGCCCCAAGTGGGCATGGACCAGCAGCTGTGAACAGCGAGAGCAGATGCCGGGCCCCCAGGGGACCAGAGGAGCCCCCACCATGAGCCTGGGCAAGCTCTCGCCCATGGGCTGGGTGTCCAGCTCCCAGGGGAAGAGGCGGCTGACTGCAGACATGATCAGCCCCCCACTCGGGGACTTCCGCCACACTATGCACGTGGGCCGTGGTGGGGATGTCTTCGGCGACACCTCCTTCCTCAGCAACCACCGCGGCAGCTCCGGGGACACCCACCGCTCACCCCGCAGCTTCCTGGCCAAGAAGCTACAGCAGGTGCGCAGAGTGGGGGTGCCGCCTCGGCGGCTGGCTTCCCCACAGGCTGCCTCGCCTGCTCCACCCGCCGTCTCCCCCATCATCAAGAATGCCATCTCCCTGCCCCAGCTCAACCAGGCCACCTACGACAGCCTTGTGGCGAGCAAGCTCAGCTTCAACAGCAGCCCCGCCGGCTCCACAGACGGCCACTCCGGTTACGGTGAGAGCCTGGGTTATTTGCTCGTGTTGCAGGTGCTGAGGCCCAGAGGGTCCTCGGGTTCAGCCAAGCCTCCAAGGAAGCTCTTTTCCCCCATGCTAGTTGGGTCTCACCCTGCAGGTCAGGCCCAAACCCCAGACCCTGGATGGGGAAAGAGTCAAGGGTTGGGGACCAGCTCGCGCCCCAAAATACACTGACAAGTTTAGAAAACCACTCACACGAACACAAGCCAGGGGCCCTTCCTGCCCTGCCTGGTGGGGTGAGGTACACGTGCCACCTTGGCTCTGCTGGACAGCTCACCTGGGAACGGGGCTCCTGCTGCCACCTGCTGGCCATTCACCTCCCGGCAGCCTCCCCCGCCACCCCACTCACCAGGCTGCTGCGGGTGCCTGTCCTGCTGGTCAGTGCTTAGAACCCACTGAGGGCTGGTCCATAGTAATTCTGCTTTGTTTCAGGCCTGGTAGTCTTGGGGCCAGGGGCTGGGCCTTTGAGGGCATCTGCCTGTCTTTTGAGTCTGACTTCTTTGCAGTCAGACCCTGGCTTCTGGTTTCAACCCTGTGATCAGCCCACACACGGTGGGTTCACCTTTAGCTGTCAGTCACTGTCAAGGCAGGACACCAGGGGCCATGGCCAAGTTCACAGTTAGGACTGAGAGTCAGGAGATTTAAGCTCAGGGTTGGTTTCACCCCATCAGACTGTGGCCCTATGCAAGCCCTTCCCCTCATCCCGTGCCTCCCTTTCTTCATCTGCAAAGTGGGAATGAGGATGATGTCAGTTTTCAGCTTCCATGACTGACAGGAGGTGCACACAAGAGGCTGTGGGGTTTACTACTTCGTAAGGTGGGAGGAACAGGCCAGATGGGGGAGTGACTTGCTGGAGGCCATGTAGAAAGCTGAGGTTGTTCCTCCTCTCCCCTCCTCAATTCTGCAGTGAAGGGCCCCAGCTTTGACCCTGCTCCCCATTTCTCTTGTAGGCCTGGACTCCGGGTTCTGCACCATTTCCCGTGTACCCCGCTCAGAGAAGCCTCGGGACCGAGACCATGACGGTTCCTTCCCCTCCGAGCCTGAGCTTCGTCGCTCTGACTCCCTCCTGTCCTTCCGCCTGGACCTCGACCTTGGGCCCTCTCTCCTCAGCGAGCTGCTGGGGGTCATGAGCCTCTCAGAAGAAGCCTGTGCGGCTGAGACCCCAGCCCCCACCTCTGCTGCAAACCCCCCAGCCTCAGCCTCTGCCACAAACCCCCCAGCCCCTGCCTCAAGCTCTGCACCCTGTGGACACTACTCCAATGGGGTAACCACTGGATTGGGCCCAATGGCTGAGGCAAGGGCCAGCCCCGTGGGAGAGTGTCCCCGCCCACCTGCTGCCATGGCCCCTGACAGGCACTGGGGAGCAGGCTGGGGCAGACGCCACTACCCTGAAATGGATGTTCGTCAGGAGCTGGGGGAAGTGCTCCCCCAGGCTCGGGCCTCTTGGGAGAGCCTGGACCAAGATTGGGGGGCTCCCCTGGTGAGCAGCAGGGCCCCCGTGCCCCGCACTGTGCAAGCAAACACCTTTGAGTTTGCCGACGCCGAGGACGACGAGGTCAAGGTGTGAGTGGCTGAGCACAGGCTTGGGACCCTGCCTACGTCAGGCCACTGCCCATGAAGAGCCCAGCCCCAGCCCCAGCCCCCCCCCCCCCACTCTGACAGCTGGGTCCTGCCGGCAGCAGATGGGAGAACCCACATTGCCCCCAGACCCTTCCACTCCTCTGCAGGACAGATAGGCTTGTTCTGGAGCCTGGGTATTCCCAGGAGCCCCGCAGGCTGACCGGCCTCCCCCCACTGCCACTCTGGACCCAGGAGCCGTTCCTTCAGCCCTGCCCCCACTGGCTGGAGGGCCCAGCCTCACAGTGCCGCCTTTGTGCTGGGGAAGCTAACCTTTCTGGGTGGGGGGTCAGAAGCATACCACACAGGGCCTTTGTCTCCTCCCAAAGGGACCGCCTGCCCCAGCTCATCACCGAGCTGCCCTCAGCAGGGCCCAGCTGCACCCCTGAGCCCTGGCCCTTGCTAAGGCTGCTTCCCCAACACCCCCACCCTCACTTGTCCCAGAAGCCTCAGAAAAATCAGGTGTGGCCTCCCACCTTCCTGTGCACCCCAGACCTGCCTCTGGGTCCTGATTAAAAAAGGCTTTTTTGATAAAAGGTGTCCTGCAAGGTCCTTGGGGAGCTGGGAGAACAGCGGCAGCTCCACCTGCTGAGATCCCCTCAGCATTGGGTTTGGAAGCCAAGGACCCCCTCAGGGCCCCCAGTGAGGGGATGGGCTGAGGTAATGAGTAACCAGGCTGGAACGAATGTTCCTGAGATAAGAGGCCCAGGTGGGAGCCCTTATCTGCAGTTCCAGGAATAGCCCCAGGCCCAGGTGCCTGGAACCGGTACCTGGCCCGTAATCCCACAGGGTGGCTTGGCACTTGTCCTGGTGGTAACAGGGGACAGCTAGGCAGGAGGGGGCGTTTCGAGGTGTTTGGGAGCATGTCCCAACCCCCACTTGGCAGTCCTATGACTGCCCCAGTTTTCTCTGTCATGAGGATTCTGGGAGCATTAAGATGCATGGAGAACGCTAACACGGAAGACTGGATGGAGGTGGATTCTTTAGTTTTGGCCTTGGGGGCGGAAAACGGGGTCAGGGGCAAGAAGTACAGGTAAGGAGAAGACCCAAGGGCTGCTGACCCAGTGTGACTGGGAAGAAAGTCAGGACAGGGATCAGCACGTGGGTGTGGAAGAGGGTCTGTCCCGCCAGGAGCTTCCTGCTCAGTCAAGCTTGAAGGAGGAGATGTTGAACCCACCCTGCACACTCAGGTAGCTCAGGTGGTTGTGGCCCAGCCTGTTAGGAAAGGTTACCTGGTGCCCGTCTGGCAGCTTCACCTTAAATTCGTCTTTCTCAAAGGTCACAGTGAACTGCAATGGGAGAGAAGGTGTCAGGGAGGCAGGAGGCACCCTGGAAATGGGCCAAGGCAGTGCCTGGTGGTGCAAACAACCAGACACTCGTCTAGCGCAGGGTCCTCCATCTGATCTTTCCCTTTGACCTCACCTTGACCTCTGACCCTGGGCTGAAGCACAGGTTATCTTCCCGGTACTCCTGCCCCCAGTTGTTGCCATCCAGTGAGTTGCAGACAATAGTGGATTCACCAAAGCGTGGGTTGAAATGCAGGTTCAGTTTATCTGTTGCCTGACCCAGGTTAATCACAAAACTGCAGAGGAAGAAGAGACAGATGAGGATTAGGGGCCAGCCCTGGGTAAAACAGCTGGGGTCACAGGGTCTTGGTTGACGACAAGCTGGAAGACCCACCAAAGAACAGTTGTGTTAATTGAGATCTATGCCTTAAAACAAGGAAGGTGACAGCATGGTCACTTAGCACTGGAGTATCACATGCCATTAGGAGCGCAGACTAAGGCTCCTGACAGGAGAGTAACAGTGTCAGCGCCTGGGAGCGCCCATCCTGGGGGAGAGAATTCCTGTCTAGTTCTCTGAAAGACCTATTAAGTTTGGCCATAAACAGCTGTCAATCCAAGATAGGGAGCTCCCTGTCATTAGAGGCATGTGATCCAGGGTGGTGTGACTTCCTGGTAGCATCATTACAGGAGCCTGGGTTAGACCCTCAGGGTCTCTGAGAGCGGAACGTTCTAGGTTCTGGGGTGCCTTCCTTCACCGGGAGGTCTCAGACCAAACGTATCCCACTTTTCTGCAAACTTGAGAGACCCAAGTAGGAGAAAGCAGTGACTTTTCTCTTGGCTCCTCTCCCATGCAGCTGCCTGTCCCATCACCAACCAAAAGGTGATGGAGATCAGTCCCCCAAAATGCTGAAATTGTTCCACACGCAGGAGACCAGCGTTGAGCTGTTAAACCTGGCAGGGAGGTAAAATGTGCTTCTAAGGATGCCACTTGGCGTCCCCTGGTGGCTGTCCCTGGTTTAATGTGTGTGAAAGGCTGGCCCCAGCGGCTCAGCTGGGTAAACCAGGCTGGTGTCCCTGGGCTTTGGGCTTTTAGTAAAGGCACCTGACCCACAGCGGGTGGGCAGAGTTTCAGGGGCAACTCCACCTGCCACTTCAGTGTTGAAGCTAAAGAACAGAGCACACGGCTTCAGCTGTGAGATTCTGAGGGTCCCCATGCCTAGCCCCAGATGTGAAAGCAGGTCCACAGGAGAGGAGCCAGCAGGGGGGTGGTGGGGGAGCAAGGCTGCGGCCCGAGGTCACTCTCATCTCTGACCATCTCTTGCTGCCCGCCTGCCCCCACCTTCCTGGCCTGTTCCCCGTCTGTGGACATCAGTCCTCTCTTCCTCCCCCACACCCTCCCTTCCCCCTGCTTACCCATCAGCATCACCAGCGATCTTGCCCTTGATCTTCAGGGTTGTCCCCACCTTCATGTCCATCTTCGTAATCTCAAATTTCCCCTGCCCCAACAGAAATAGTGCACAATCAATCACGCGCACAGGCTACCAGAGGCGTCCGTGAGCATCGTCCCAGCTTGATCAGGCCACAGGTCCCAGGCTCCCCTGCCCACCTGAGGCGCTTAGCCGGGAAGGTGCTCTGATCAAAACTTCCCAGAGACCCCCTCTTGCCCATGTTCTGTCATTCATCCCAGCCTGATTAAAAGACCAGCTGGATCTGGAGATACAGGACCCAGCTGAGGGAACCTCAGTTTGCCCATCTATGAAATGGGTAGAGTGGTCCCCACTGGCCTCTCCATTCTCAAACGTGTTCAGGTGATGAAGGCAGAATCCCCCAAACAAAGATATGTTTCGTTCCCACGCAAACTTGGAGTTAGTTTCCTAACAGAAAATGGCCATCAAAGGCGTGCCAGTCTTGGTCCATCCAAAACTAAGAATCTATAAAATTCTGGAAGTACATGTCCAAAATGTCCATCAGGGTCCCTCTGCCAGCCTCAGTTTCCTCGCCTATAAAACAGCTAATTTGATGTATTCATTCCAAACCAGTTGCTGAGTGTCCTCTGTGCGACAGGCACTGTTGAAGGCGCTGTGGTCAGCAGCATCCGCCTTCAAGCTGGTTGGGAGAATTCGAGATTATGTCCACGAAGCCCCACCCACAGGGCCTGTCACAGACCAAGGCAAATGGGGGCAGCCATCATTAGGATTACATATTGTTATCCAGGGTCAGGGGTGCTGCTGGGCAAATAGGGGTGTGTGCAAGCCCAATATCCCGGCCCCCACTCAGCGAAGTCTGAGGCCCCGAGAGAGAGAAGAAGGCAAAGCTGAGGTGGGGAAGGGGCAGGTGTCAGTGGTCTGGGTCTAGTGCCATCTCTGCTGCCCCTAAGTGACCTGGGACCCGCTGTGCCCTTTCTGGTCCTCTGTTGCCCCATCTGTAATATAAGAGACTTAGACTAGATCGGAGGTGGCGAACCTATGGCACACATGCCCAAAGTGGCACGTGGAGCAATTATTTCGGCACCGGAGCTGTGAAAACCATTTAAAAAATTATTGTTTATGCTCTTATAGACATAAAAATAATTGATACCTCTAGCTCACTCGATGGGTTCGCACGCGAGTCGAGTGAGTATACTCTTATTTCATAAACTTTGGCACTCAATCGCCAAAAGGTTCGCCACCCCTGGACTAGGGGGTCTCCAGAGAAGGAGGAAAGAAAGCGGATGGGATGGCCAGGAGAAGGAGAAAGTCAGGACAGTGTCTGGGCCCTGAAGCTCCCTCCCGAGAGGCGGAGGCTGGGACAGCATCATCACTCGTCCCTCCAGTCACACTCAAACTCTGCATCCCACCTGTATGAACTTGAATAGTGTCTCCCCCAAAATCATGTCCACCTGGATCCTGTGACTGGGGCCTGTTTGGAAATGGAGTCTTTGCAGATGTCATCACATTGAGCTCTCACTGGTTTAGGGTGGGCCCTGTATCCAATATGACTGATGTCCTTTTAAGAAGAGGGAAATTTGGACCCAGAAACACAGACACACACAGAGGAGAAAGCCATGACATGATATCGAGGACAGGGGCAGAGACAGAGCTGCAGCTACGAGCCAAGGACCGCCGCAGGCTGCCGGCCACCACCAGGAGCTGGAAGAGACAAGAGAGGCTCCTCCCTAGAGTCTCCAGAGAGAACGTGGCCCTGGCCCTGCCGACACCTTGATTTCAGACCACTAGCCTCCAAAACTGTAAGAGAATACATCTGTGAGGCAGCCACAGGAAACGAATACACCAGCCAATCCGCAGAAGAGGCTGTCTGTGACCCAGTTTCCCAAATGCAAGAACCTGCGGCTCAGAGAGGGGCAGCAATCCATCTAAGGCCACACAGCATGCTATGGTTTGGAATCAAAGAATCAAGGGCCTCAAAGAGCACCCACTCAACCCCCTGCAATTTACAGACTGTGACCTCAAGCCATTTAATCTTCGAGCTTCAGTTTCTTCATCCTTATAATGCTCAACCGATGCCAGCAGTTATTATTGCTGCTGTTAATATTACTGATGAGAAAACTGAGGCTAGAGAGGGGAAGAGACAGGCTCAGCACGGTAGTGGAGGAAGCAGAGAACCTCCATGCTAAAGGGCTGTGGAGATGATCTGTCCAACGTCCTCACTATACAGATGGGGAAACAGGCCTGGAGCGGGGCAGTGCTGCTTTGCCCCTCGCAGCCCCACCCCAGCCCCATCCAGGCAGAGAAGTGATGAGAACAGGCGCCCGCATCCTCACCGACATGGTGGCAGCTCCCAGACACAGCTCTCGGTGACTCCTGGAGATCTGAGCTCTGGGGCCTACCTCACGAGCCAGCTTATGTCCTAGAATATTACATATTAACTCCCCCAAGGCCATAAATGGGGACTTTGGTCCCTTCTTCCCAGGTGTCACTCTGCCCACATGGCCCAGTACTCAGAACAAACAGGTGGAAGACTCCTCACCGTGCCCACCGGGCCCAGCCCAGAGCTTCCTCCTGCCTCCCTCCCAGCCCGAGGGAACCACCCCAGGGCAGAGCTGGACTGGGCATCAGAAACCCAGCACAAACACTATGTGAACTTGGCAGGGCACCCAGCGTCCCTGAGCCCTGCTTCCTCGTCCTTAACCAGGGAAAGGTATTATAATACTTTGCAAACCACTTCTGGGCTTCTTGTTTTCTTTTCTTTTTTTTTAAGATTTATTTTTATTGTTTTTGACAGGGAGACAGAGAGAAGGGGGAGGGCCCAAAGCAGTCGCCATAGTTGTACATCATTAGTTTTATACATAGTTTCATTCCACAGGTGGGGCGGGCTCTCACCCCGGTGAGAACTGAACTGGGGGTGCTCCCGAGCTCAGCACGTGGGTCCAGACAGGCCAGGGCTGGGATTCGATCCTCAGAGCCCAGGGCTGCAAGACGAGCGCCCAACCCGCTGAGTCATCCCGGCTTCCCGGCTTCTCGTTTTCTATGATGTCGAAATTCATTTAGCATCTTTTGTTTTATTTTCTCGCCTTACCCCATGATTTTTCTGATTGTACATGTACATTTTAAAAGCAATCTATGGTGAATTCAAAGAAAACATCTAGAAATACCTACACCAAACTGTTAAAAGTAGAGAAGGAAGTAGGAGAGTTGCTGGGGGGTTAAAAGCTTTCCTCCATTTCTACTACTTATGGGACTGACATGTTTGCCACAAGCAATTAGAGCTATTAATTAAGAAGAAAAACCTTCACTCATAACCCCACCACCAGGAGGAACCTTACTCTACCGGCATATTCCCATTGGCAGTTGTCTACAGATTCATATCCTAGACACCCCTGTCTATGCAGCTGTTGACCCACTTCATTCCGTAAACACTAAAGCCCACAAATCTATATTCCAGAGCTACAGTTTAATGATGGGTGAAATATTCCACCCATTTCCGTCTGCCGTTCACTTAACGTTAACTCTAAATGCTTACTACTTAAAATTCTGCTGCATTAAAACTACCTGCACACAAAGATGGGCTGATCGTGACCACTTACTTAGGGCAGATCCCCAGAAGTAGAATTTTTCTAGAGCCCTGGTTTGGCAAGCCAGAGCCGGTTCCGTGAGAGGCGGCCGTGGCCTCTTTGGGGGGGTGCCAGGAGGCTGGCCCAGCTGAGGGCCCTCTGGTGACAGAAGCTTATGGGTGGTTTGCAGCCCGGTGCCCACATAAGACACCACCTGCAGTCCCCTGCCTGCCCCAGGAGGAGAGTGGTTTCCTCATTTCACCCACAAGGAAACGAATTCCTTCTTGGCTGTCTCCCAGGGCCCTGGTAAAGCCCAAGCAAGATAAGGGGTTTTAAAGTGCTTTCCTCAAAACAGAAACTACACCTTGTCAAGGTGGTATTTTTCTGATTACAGTGGTAATTCTAGCCCGCTGTAGAAGGTTTTGGAAAGTGCACAAAGTAAAGAGAACTTAGAAGTTCACTTGTTTTACAAAAATAAAGACAAGGGACACATTTTTGAATGGTGCAGTTTTCTGTGGGTATGTTTTACATCAACGAAAGGTTTTGAGGGTGAGAGAAAATCTTCTCTCGCATCTTAAACCTTATTTTCCTAATAATGCTGAACTTCACAAAGCATTTTCTCTAGCCTTCATCACAATAAACTTAAACCCTCGAAGTGATCTTTATTTCTTTTCATTTTATTATTAAACTTGTTGAGTAACATTGGTTAGTAAAATCATCTAATTTTTATTTTATTTTTTATTGACTTTGACAGAGAGAAGGAGGAGGGCCCAGAGCAGCCTCCATAGTTGTACGTTATCAGTTTTCAATATAGTTTCTGTCCACAGGTGGGCTCAGGGCCATACAGGGCAGGAACCAGGACAGGGGCCTCCTGCATGACAGACATGCCCCCCACAAGCTGGGGGCCTCCCACATGGTAAGCACGCCCCAGGCGGGAGTCAAATCTGGGGCCTCCCACATAGGAGGCTTGCCCCAGGGAGAACCGAATTGGGGGCACACCCCAGTTCAGCATATGGGTCCACATGGGCTGGGGTAGGGATACAGTTCTTGGACCCCAGGGCTTCAAGACGAGTGCTCAACCTCTGAGCCATCCCAGCTTCCCTTGGTTAGTAAACTTATTATATAGGTGTCAAGTGTACAACTCTGCAATACGTAATCTGTGTGTTGCACTGTGTGCTCACCACCCAGACAGTGATCTTTATTATTATCCCATTTTTCAGGTAGGAAACAAAGGTTCCCAGAACACGTACAACAGGACGTAGCAGAGCCCTGACTACCAACCCATTGCTCAGATGGCTGTCAAGGCCCTCACTTCGTGAAAGGAACATTTGACCTGCAGAAGTATGACCTTAAACCTTTGGGGAGTGGCAGCCTCTGAAATGCCCCCAGTGATCACCACCCTTGTATGACTGGCTGCCCTTGAGTGTGGCTGCACCTAGTGACTCTATTCTAACTAACAGAATACTAGAATATGGCAAAAGTGATGGAATGTCACTTCTGAGATTCGGTTACAAAAAGACTGATTGCAAAAACAACGATCACAATAAGACTTTGATATCTCTATCTCTCTCTCTCTCTCTCTCTCTCTCTCTCTCTCTCTCTTTCTCTCTGACCTAACTCTGAGGAAGCAAACAAGCAAGCCATATTATAAGTAGTCCTTTGCAGAGACTCATGTGCCAAAGAACTGATGTCTGCCAACAGCCATGTGAGTGAACTTGGCAGTGGATTTCCCCCTATTTAAGCCTTAGGGTGGCTGGTGTAGCCAACACCATGATTACAGCCTTATGGTAACTCTGAGTCCAAAGGCACCCAGCTGAATCCTATCTGAATTTCTAGTCCACAGAAACTGTGGAAAACACAGTTAATTTGTTACATGGGGGAAGCCGGGATGGCTCAGCAGGTTGAGCACTCACTTTGCAGCCCCAGAGACCGAGGATTGAATCCCGGCCCCGGCCCGTGCAGTCCTATATGCTGAACTGGGGTGTTCTTCCCACGCGGGAGGCCCCCAGTTTGGTTCTCGCCCTCTGGTTCAGCCCCCAGCCCGTGGGGATGTGTCTCCCATGCAGGAGGCCCCCAGCCCAGTTCCTGCCCTACCCGCCCACCTGTGTGGAACGAAACCATGTTGAAAACTGATGACGTACAACTATGGAGACTGCTCTGGGCCCTCCCCCTTCTCTCTGTCTCTGTCTGCCTCTGTCTCTCTCTGTCTCTGTCAAAAACAATAAAATAAATTAAAAAAAAAAATTTGTTACACAGCAACAGATAACTAATACACTCTACCAAGCAATTGTTATGAAAAGGTTGGTGGGGTAGATAAGATTCATGAAGGCCTCCTGACTAAAGAATTGGCAATCTCCTCGTGTCCCTAGACATCCTACTACATCGATCTTTTTAAAGATCAGCTGTTGGTTTTGTTTCCTTCCCTATTTTCTTCCTTTATGCTCTTTTCTTTTAGTGTTTTTTTTATTTTATTGCTCTTTTTCTAGCTCCTGAAGTTGAATGTTTAGTTCTTTGATTTTTCCATCTTTTCTTTTTTACAAATTAAATGTATGTAAGGCTATCCATTTTCCTCTGACTACCACTCTGGCCACTTCTCATAAGTTTTGGGATGTTCTGCTCAGTATTCCAAATGTTACCCTTGAATCACCCCAGATGATTAGAAAGTTGTTCTCAGCACTTTGTAAGTACTTCACACACATAAATATTTATTGACTGACCTACTGAGTAGCAAAAATAGTAATAATAGTCACTGGAGAAGAATTGAAAAGCAAAACACCAATAATACAGGATTGACTAAGTCAGCGGTGCTGTGAACGTATAAATGAGCTATTATACAGTCATCAAAAATCACATTTTTTGAGACCCTCTGTGACCATGGCTCCTAGATTGTGGTACAGTGTTAAGTGAATAAAGCAGCTACAGAAGCAGGTTCCCAGGGCTTCGCGGTGAGCCTTACAGATCTGCCCTCAGTGACGTATCCGAGATCACCAGGCTGTGCTAGGAGGTAACAGTGAGGAGCAGCCAGAACATAGCTGCTGGTGTGTACGCCTCTGGGGTGCCAAGAAGCACACCACCTAGCTGGCCACACAGGGTCTCCCGTGTGTAACACAAGTGCATATGGCTTCATTCAAATGCATGGGGCTGAGGACTTCCAGAGCAGAAAAGCTGAAAATACAGCCAGTCCTTAGAGGGACCAAGTCTAGCAGGGGAGACAAGCTTGGGCACAAGAAAGAACTAGAAAACAATTCATGGGGAGACCAGGATGGCTCAGTGGGTTGAGCACTCGCTTTGCAGCCCCAGGGACCAAGAATCGGGTCCCGGCCCCAGCCCCGGCCCGTGTGGACCCATATGCTGAACTGGGGAGTGCCCCCAGTTTGGTTCTCACCGGGATGAGACCCCAGCCCAGTTCCTGCCCTGTGCAGCCCCGCAACCACCTATGGAATGAAACTATGTGGAAAAACCAATGATGTGCAACTATGGAGACTGTCCTGGGCCCTCCCCCTTCTCTCTGTCTCTGTATCTCTCTCTCTCTCTGCCAAAAATTTTTTTCTTTAAATAGAAAACAATTCATGACACCCCAATGGAAGGCTTCAGAGCGTCCCAGACTCTTGGGGTGGGGGAATCCTCAAATGTCATTTGGAGGGTGGTATAGACTGAAATGGTGGTTCTACAACTTTGACTTCCGAGCTGCAGGACCTCAAGCCCGTTTACGGAACCTCTCCAAGTTCACTTCCTCCTGAGAACAGTATGTATTGTGAGGATTAAGGGAGATAAAGCCTGGCATTTCATTAATAGTTAACAGACAATATGCATGACTATCATCAGGAGCCCCGCGCGCCACCTGTGTTGGCTGTGAGGGAGGTAGCTCACCCCACCTGGAGCCGGGTGGGGACCCTCAGGCCGGTGGGAATGTTCTCAAAACCACCCAGGGCCCGTCAGGACTTTCCTATGCCTGGGGCACTTGTGCCTTCATGGGCCCCCTCCTACATTAAAAAAATATTTATATGTTCTATATACACATACGTAAACACACATGCACATGTATATAATTGTATTTTACGACTGCATAGAATGAGTCTATCAATATCATATATTAAAACATTTTCTTCTACCTAAAAGTTTATTTTCTTCTGATTTGACAAGACATGAAAACATTTCAGTGGCCCCTAAAGTGTCCTTGGGCCCCAGGCACCGTGCCTGCCACACCTAATAGAGAAGTCGTTCATGGCTTCCGGTCCCATGGTCTGCTGGCCCCCTGCTGTTGGGGGACTTTGGTCCTGAGGTCTCTGAGATTCTGCCTATCTCCTCTCCTGTCCTTCCCCTCCCACAGCACAAACAGATCAGCGCAGCAGCCTTCCCGTCTGGCTTTCCTTCCGGCTCACCCCCTCCCCAGCATCCTCTTTCAGAGATGACAGAGGGACACAGGTGGGGGCAGGGAGAGCACTGGGTTCTAGCATCAACTGGGCAGAGTCCTGGCTCCCTTACCTACAAGCTGAGTAGCCATGACAAGTCACTTCAAGCCGGTTTCCTCATTTGTGAAAGGGAACTAGCCGTACCTTCTTCACCGGGGGATTGTGAGAAGTTTTTTATTTTATTATTAAATGTGTCGGGGTGAAGCTGGTTAGTAAAATTATATAGGTTTCAAGTGTACAATTGTATAACACATCGTCTATGTGTTACACTGTGTGCTCACCACCGACAGTCAGTTGTCCTATCACTGTATATTTGACACCCGCTCCCTTCTCCACCATCCCTGACCCCCTAACATTTTTTTAAAGATTTATTTTATTGATTTTTGACAGAGTGAAACAGAGACAGAGAGAAACAGAGAGAAAGGGGAGGGCCCAGAGCAGTCTCCATAGTTGACAGCATTAGTTTTCCATATAGTTACACTCCACAGGTGGGCACAGGGCTGCGCAGGG
>PVKE010002968.1:53561-76737 GCA_004027555.1 Craseonycteris thonglongyai
GTCTTCAGTGCATAGTTATTTCTATTTTACTTTTTGACAGATAGAGAGAGAGACAGAGACAGAGACAGTTAGAGAACCAAACTGTGGGAACTCCCCAGTTCAGCACGTGGGTCCTGCCTGGGCCGGAGCCAGGATTCGATCCTCGGTCCTCATGGCCTCAAAGCGAGCGCTCAACCCGCTGAGCCGTCCCGGCTTTCCCTCCCAACATTTTTTAAATTAAAAACATTGGGGATGCTGGGCTAGCTCAACAGGTTGAGTGCTTGCCTTGCAGTTGCGAGGTCCGGGGATCAAATCCCAGCCCCAACCCATGCAAATGGCGGTGCAGGGTCTTGCCTCCCAGACAGAAGCCCCCCAGTTCAGTTCCCTGCCTGTGTGGCCCCACATGCACCTGTGTGGAATGAAACCATGTCACAGCTAATGATGTACAACTGTGGGGACTGCTCTGGGCCCTCCTCCTTCTCTCTCTCTCTCTCTCTCTCTCTCTCTCTCTCTCTCTCTCTCTGTCTCTCTCTCCCCTTCTCTCAAACAATAAAATAAATTTTTTTTTTAAGTTAACATACTCGTATATAGCATGTAGGGTACATAATAGATGCTAATAAATAAACAAATAAACAAATATCTTTTTCTTGCTTCCTTCCTTTGGGAGAGAATTCCTAAATGAGTAAAGTTTTCACCTGAGATATTGAAGACAGGTGTCCAGGGGGACTGTGGGAGGTGAGCATCCAATAGCCTGCATTCTGGTTGCTGAGCACATTCCTTCCCTTGTCCCTGGAGGACAAGTCTAAATCGTGTGCTCAAAATGGTTAAAATGGAAAATTTTGTTATGTAGATTTGCTACAGCCTGGTCCACTAGAAAATGAACAAGTGGGTGCTCGTGCAAATGAAGTCTGAAACATCCCTGGAGGCAAAAATGACAAACCCGAAGCTGTCCTGCTTCAGGCACATGGTGAGAAGGCGGGTTCTTTGGAAAAGACAATAGTGCTGGGAAAAATAGAAGGCAGCAGGAAAATCGGAAGACCAAGTATGGATGGACTGACTCCCCACAAGAAGCCGTAGGCGTGAGCCCACCGGAGCTGAGCAGGGCTGTGAGGACAGAACACTGTGGACATCACGCATTCATAGGGTCGCCAGGAGTCAGAGCTAACTCAATGGCACATACCACACACAGGCCCAAAACCCTGAATTGTGCACTTTAAATGGGTGAATCTTATGGTATGTGAATTATATCTCAATAAAACTTTTTTTAAAAAACTGAGATTGCCTGGAATTCGTAATGGCAACTTATTTCACTTATTTTCCTCTTAAGCCCCGGTCTGGAGTTGGGCTTCAGCCACAGGGCGCGGCCAGCTTGTTTTTAGGAGGTTAAGGAAAGTGTTTGCCTCCTCCTGCTGGCCACTAAGAGAACAACCTAAATTAGAAAGAAAAACAGCCTGTGCATTGCTAAGCATCTACCTCAAAAACTAAAAAATAAAAAATTAAGGCATGCATGTGATTGAAAAACAATTCACAAAGGTCAAAAGGGTTTTACAGGGAACAGCTACCCTCAAGCCACCCAGAGGCAACCACCCTTCGCATGCTTCCTTCCAGAGAGAACCTGTGTCACATAGGATACCTATGTGACACACAGGTGAGAGCATGCCATACATACAGTTCCGTACCTTGCTTTCATTCTCTAACACTATATCCTGGAGGTTTTTCCATATCAGTAAAGCACTTTTTTTCTTTCTAAAGCTTGGTTGTGACCCATCTGAGATCCAACAAATGGGAAGTTGAGTTGGACATACAAAAGCTGTCAGGATGAAAAAATCTAGCCGTTGTCAATTTAACAAGAATGGTTACATGGCTGGATCCTTTCCCGACAGCCTTTGTACATTTAGTTTGAGTTTAGTGGGTTATAGTTATAAGGTTCATAGTCACATGTACGAATAGTTATGTGGTCACTAGCCCCAGTCCTAGCGGAGAAGTGGTTTCCAGGAATACTCCAATCACCCATACTCTCTCTGCTGATTCACCTGGTGTCATTGCTACGTCAACACAATGTATCATGTCCTAGGCACCCGACACTGGGAGAATGTGACCAATGGAGGAGAACTAACATCTGCATTGTATGGAGCCAGAAGCTCATCTGTGGAAAAGTCTCACAACTATTACATGCATAAAATTAGAAGTGGAGGATTCAGTTCCCACTGACACACAGTGACCACGGAACTCCGGGCCATTGGGAAGACAATCAGTTACACAGCAAATGAAATTATAAATGCACCGCATACCAGTTTTTGTTGTTGTTGTTGGGAGTCATGTTTAATAGACTTGAGCAGAACCCTCTGCTATAGAACACAGACCTGTAGCAGTGCTACAAACAACAAGCATACCTATGGTCACATTCAATGTTTTATAGATCATGACACATGGGGTATGTCTCAGCATATAACACATTTTGTTCTAACAAAATCGGCAGCTCCTAATTAAGCCACACAGAATATGTGGCTTTCCCTAGTTTGGCAATGTTAAAAATTTATAATTTACATGACATTACCAATAACAGATATGAAGCGAAGAATAACTTTTCTAAATTAAAGGACTTTTTTGATCAAACATGCTAGAAGTCTGACACTTCTTACTCCTTATAGAAATAATAAAATCACTACTCTATGAAGAGCATGCAGCCCAAAATTGTAGAAAAAAATATATAATGGCATATCAGTAGGTAAGTAAATTTTCTTATTATTTCTAATCTTATGATTATCGTGTTTGTCAGCTTGTTAATGTTTGTAATTATCAGCAATTTATTTTCTCACTAAATAAATACTAGTGTTGCATGTGTAATTTTATACTTTTTTTTTTAAGAGCACTCCAATTTTTGCAAACTTCAGGCTCTGTAAAACTTAAGCTCACATGGTTCTGATGTAAAGCGAGTTTCTTACATTGGGTATCTGTCAAAAAAAAGATTGAAAAACTCTGGGCTGGATAAATGACCTCATCGATTTCGTCCAGCTCTGGAATTCTCTTAACTGTGGGAAACATGCCCTGTCCCCTTCCTCCCAGCAGCTGCGATTCTGACAGAAGGACAAAGAAGTCCTTTCTGGGAGTTTATCCAAGTCTTTCCTGCTAGACTTGGAGACCTTGTCGCTCTCAAAGACAGGAAGAGACAAAGTGCCAGTGTGCAGAGTTCCCAGGGGAGAGGGGGAGACAGAGCCCTGAAGGAACAAGCTTCGGGGGGCGTGGGGTAGTAGAATCTGAGCCCAAAATCTAGGGAATGGAACTGAGGGCCTATCCCAATATAGCGATAGTCATCACCATTTGGAGCTTTCTTTATTTAGCACTTATTGAGTGCCTACTGTATGCTAGGTGTTCTACATCTTATCTGTAATCCACCAATGAGGCTCAAGCGGTGAAGTGACTTCCCCAAAGTCACATCGCTCTGCTGTCTCCAACCCTGTACACTCTTCCCTCCAGCCATGTCGTACCTTCCAGGGTTCCTAACGATCTTACCCACCACATACTATCCCCTCAGCTGGAGGAGGAAACCTCTCCTCCTTTAGTTTCTTACTCAAGGGCCACCTCGTCTCCTTCACCTGTTCCTTCTCTCCCGGGATGGTTATTGGCCCTGCCCTCCTCTGCAGCACTTAAGAGCACCCACCTATACAGGAGTTGTCACAGAGCCCCGGGCTCCCCGCTCCCCGAAGCTTTGTCTTCGCGGCACCACCCCAATATGAAATTACCTTGTTCATTTAAGTGTTTATTAGTCCACTAGAATATAAATTTCAAGAGGGCGGTGCCTGGCCTTATTCGTCCCTGTATTCCCTGACACAGTACTTGGCACAAGGTGGGTGCTCAATAATTTTTTTCTTGTGTAACTTCCACCTCAAAATTATGCTACAAGCGCTAAGTCCCGGCACTGAGTGGATGGCCCACCCGCCAATTGGCTAGGGCAGTGTTTGCATAGTGCCTTCCTATTTGGTGAAACTTGGTGTCTCTAGTTCCTTCCAGCCAGTGGGATGTGGGTCATAGTGTCGGCCTCCGTGGCATCATACCCTGTAATCCTACCCTCTGGAAAGGAAACAGGGCTGAAGAGCTCACTCCGACTCTTCACTCCCCGGCCACGTATTCCTTCCACTCCCTCCACGCAGTTAACACACAATTCAGTCACCAGCAAGAGTGTGACCTGCCTGGTACTCCTGAGCACCAGAGCTGAAGGAGGCTGATGTCAGAAGAGCTGGGGCAATGGGAGGTGGGGGACCAGGGTCCCACGACGCTGCAGAGATCATCCATGCCACATAATCAGAACTTCAGGGTGAGTGTGTTCCCCTAGACGTTCCCATCTGGGATCCAAGACCCTTGAAGAACCAACCACAGCAGGCAGGAGCAGGGAGCTTGAGGAGCGTGGAGGTGAACCGAGCACCGGGTAAAACTGACTTTGGACTGCGAATTCCAGAGAGTCCAAGTGGAGTATGAGGTTGTCCAGGAGCCTGCATTCTTAATGAGCTCCCCAGGTGACTACACTTCAGAGGAAACCAGCAGAGTAGACCCAGCACAACCTTGGAAATTAAGCAGAACTTGGTCCCAGCTCCCTGCTAACTTGTGGCCTCAGTCAAGGTTTTCTTGGACCTCTGTTCCCTCCTCTTTAACATAAGGAGACTAATCCCTCCTTCAAAGGTATTATATATATATATATATATATATATATATATATATATATATATATATATATATATATATATATATACGCAAAACCATGATGCACACACAACAGGTGAGTCAATAACTGGCAGCAAATCACCTTTATTATGGAATCAGAGCAAAGGTGGTGAAATCAACCATCACGGGGCAGATTCTCACCCACCCTCCCAACTCCTCCCAGGACATGGAAAAAAAAGCCCATGAACAAGTTCATTTCTCTAGTGGCCTCAATCCACTTCCTCCACACACAAGAAACAACCCAGTCTCCCTTGAACCAAATCTTATTTCTGCTGTCCCATTAGTTCAGCCAATCCAGATTTTCTAGGAATGCTTTAATTGCAAACAACCAATTAGATTATCATCTGTAATAGAGGCAAATGTATTTGCTCTGAGTTTATAGTTCCTTTCACCTAAAAGGTCATTCTTTTTCAATAATGATAATTTATTAAATGTACAGAGAAATAGGGCTAAATTTTTTAAAAGAATTTATTTTGTTTTTGAGAGAGAGACAGAGAGAAGGGGGAGAGGCCAGAGCAATTTTCACGGTTGTATGTCATTAATTTTCAACATAGTTTCATTCTACACAGGTGGGCGCTGGGCCACACAGGGTGGAAACTGGGCTGGGGGCCTCCTGAATGGAAAGAATGCCCCCTCGAGCCAGAGGCCGAATGGTGGGGGACAAAAACCGAACTGGGGGCCTCCTGCATGGTGAGCAAACCCCAGTTCGGCATATGGGTTCACACAGGCCAAGGCCGGGACTTGATCCTCGGACCCTGGGGCTGCAAGACAAGCACTCAACTGACTGAGCCATCCCGGCCCACATCCCCTAAATTTTAATACTTTGTGAGTTTTTTCATTTATGTAAATTCATAAATCAGGGCAATGATCTTCCTTGTAGAATGTGACCTAGTTCTGATTTGAAAATATGAGCACCCTCCATGTCTGTCCACACATACATAGAGGTTTGAATACATACACTCCATGTACTCTACCATCTTTCTGATGTTTGCTTTCTCCTCAATAAGTAAGTGGCACCTGAAATCATATTTGCTCAGATCAAGTACAGACTTTGGTGCAGACCCAAGGTTGACTTCAAATTCTGGCTCTGGTCTTCTTAGCTGACCTCAGGACCTTTGCACTTGCTGTTCTCGCTGCCTGGGATATCCTTCCTACAGCTGGCTCCTTCTCAGCTTAAATGTCAGCTCCTCCAAAAGGTCTGCCCAGGCCTCTCCACACATGACCGCCACTCCCACTCACCAGTCCATTTGGGTACCATTGTAATTATCTTGGTGTGTTTTGTTTGCTTTTGTGCTTTCTGTCCTTTAAAGGCAAGGACCTGGTCTTAGGTGGACTCTTGTGACGGAGGCGTTATGGGGGCTTTGGCCAACCACAGCCTCACATAGGGTTTCAGAATCTGTAAAACAGAAAATAATGCCCTATTTTGAGGTCTGTGTGAGGATTATAGGGGACAATGACAATGACAGCTGTGGGCTTTTTTGCCCTCACCACCAACAGTCTGCCTGAAAGGAAGATGTGAGTGAGAATCTGGCTGGGGTCTCCTCTCGAGTTGAGGCCATATCTCAGCTTGTTCCCTGGACCTTCTACTATTCCCCCAAGAAAGGAATGAGTGCCCTCCCACATAGCTCTCCTCCAAGTTCGTTCCCTATCTCCTCGTCCTCCTCCCCTACCCATCCTCACCAGTTTCCAGTGTCAGAGGGCTTGTCCTGGGAAGGGTTTGACGGTAAGGTGACCAGATTTTAACATTGGTAAAGCGGGACACCATTGACCGGGGGGAAGGGGGTTCTTGATTAAAAATTTGGTCTATCTCCCGCCGTTCCCTAGCTGGTCGTGCATTCTTTCCAAAAATCGGAACTTTTTTAAAACGCCACGGGACGCGGGACAAATTGTTAAAAATCGGGACTGTCCCGCCAAAAGTGGGACGTCTGGTCACCTTAGGTTTGAGGCATTAAGCCATTGGAGGTCAGCATGGGTTAGTTTATTACAGCTGCTTCAAGGACAGTTTGGCTTTACTTGCCCTCCCCTCCCAGGGGTTCCCAAGTCACTAGAGACTTGGTTAAGAGCACAACTTGGAGTGGACATGCGTATGCACACACACACACATATACACATGCTGTGCACTGTTGATCACATTCCTGCACCCCTCTATCCATAAAGTTATGAGCAATAGTTTCTACTCATTCGTTTATTCAATGCATGTTTATTGAACACCTACTACACGCCAGCTACTCTTTCAAGCCCAACTTGGGGATCCATCAGAGAATCAAAAAAATGAAATGCCTTGTCCTCAGTGGAGCTTACATTCTGGTGGGGAAGAAAGACAAAAAACACAAACATGATGAAGAAAGGTGGAGATAAATGCTAAGTAGAAAAGTTCAGCAGAGAAAATGGATAAGGGTTTCACTTTGCATACACCCTGCCTTTGAAGTCTCACAACAATGTTTCATTCAGATAAGAAGCCTAAAACACCAGGTGGCTGAGTGACTTGCCCTAGGCCAAACGATTTAGAAAGCAGTGACAGCAGAATTTGAACCCAGGTCAAATCTATGCTATTTTTTAAAACCGTCCTCTAATAGAGTGTACATTCCCTTAAATCAATGCAGTAAATGCAGCTGTGTTTTATTTTTCTTTAAGATTTATTTTATTGTTGTTGACAGAGAAAGACAGAGAGAGAGAGCAAGAGAGAAGGAGGAGGGCCCAGAGCAGTCTCCATGGTTGCACGTCATCAGCTTTCCACGTGGTTTCCTTCCACACAGGTGAGCTGGGGCAGCACAGGGCCGGAACCGGGCTGGGGGCGCCCGGGCATGGGAGGCACCCCTCTCCCCTTGAGCCAGGGGCCAACCCTGGCGAGAACTGAACTGGGGGCCTCCCGCATGGGAAGCACACCCCAGTTCAGGATATGGGTCCTCACTGGCTGGGTCCCCAGGGCTTCAAAGCGAGCGCTCAACCCTCTGAGCCATCCCAGCTTCCCCTGTGTTTTATTTCTGTAATAATTCATTTCAGGAATAAAAGAAACAAATGAAAAGAACTCTAAGTTCATATTGCGTTACAGCTTTTATTGAGAAATGCAATAAACCTATATATCACTTTCCTGTAGAATCTTCAATGGCCTGAGGGGGAGAATTTAGAAAAGCGTCCCAATTGGCTGAATGGTTGAGTTTAGCGGGGAAACTGGCCCAGCACAATCCTCTCATCTCCCGGATGAGGTCACTGCGCTTCTGCAAGGTGACTCGAGGTCGTTCGCGAGGCCACCGCCAAGTAGAACCGGATTCGCCCGATTTCCTAGTGTCGGTGCAGCCTTAACCCTCCCGGGGACGGGGTGGCTGCAGAGGGTGCCCGAGCGCGTCCCCGGCTGGCCGCCAGGGGGCGCCGGGCTGCGAAGGACCCGGGTGGGCCGGCTGGGGCGTGACGTCACCCGCGGCTTAGGGCCGCGGGTGGGCAAGGTGGGCGAGGAGGGTCTTCGCTGGCGGGAGAAACGGCAGGAAAAAGGCACCGACGCTGGGCACGCGGTCACTCGGCCCTCCCTGGTTTCAGTGTGGCCCCCACCGTGTCTTCCGCCCACTGGTGCCGCCTGGAGCTCTGAAAAGCCTGGTTTTGTGAGCACTCGCGAACGCCTTAACGACATCTCCAACAAAGCTGGCAGAACAAAAGCTAAACGGGGGGCCTGCGAGATCCTGTCCCAGCCCAACTGCCATCAGCATCCGTGAATTGTTTTCCGCTTCCTGAGCTCATTCCCTGTGAGCCCTAAAACGTTTGGCTCCCTCCACCCGGAATATCTTCTCGCATCAGATTTACCTGGAGGAATCCGGCTGCCCTTCAGTTACACGTCAGCTCGTGCCCGACCCACCCCCTTCGGGGCAGGGGCCGCCCTGCGCTGCCGTTCCTTGGTGCCCGCCCGTGCCCTGCAACACGTGTCTGGCCTTGCCTTTCCAGCACCTGTCACAGAGCAGAGCAAACGCAGCGCGCACTGAACGATTGCGGAACGAATGCAGGAGCTAGCACAGGGCTCAAGCTGTACCTCTTGTGCTAATTATATGGCTCACGGGGAAGCCGGATGGCCCAGCGGGCTCAGCGCTCACTTTGCAGCCCTGGGGACAGAGGATCGAATCCCGGCCCCTGCGAACCCACATGCTGAACTGGGGAGTGCCCCCCGTTCAGTTCTCACCAGGGTGAGACCCCGGCCCAGCTCCTGCCCTGTGCAGCCCCGTGCCCACCTGTGGGATGAAACTATATGGAAAAACCAATGATGTGCAACTATGGAGACTGTTCTGGGCCCTCCCCCTTCTCTCTGTCTCTGTATCTCTCTGTCAAAAAAAAAAATCTTTAAATTATAAATCTTTACATAATTATATGGCTCATGGGTTTGTTGTGAGAAGTAAATGTATTAGTGTACAAACGTGCTTACAACAATGCATGGACCGCTGTAAGCAATCATGAAACTTTGACGCCTCGTCATTTTCAAGGCGGGGGGGGGCGGGGGATGTCGTTGCCCTTTAAGGGATCCGCCCAATTTGGCATCTGAGAGGAAGGACACGCTCAGGGCCCCGGAAGTGACCTCAGAGCCCCTCAGAAACATGGCCGCGGACAGCTCTCCCGGAAGCGGTCACAGGCGTCTCCGTGACGCAGGAGTTAGAGCGTCTCGTGGGGTTTCCATGGTGCCGTCCTCAGCCCCCAGTTTCTCCGTTTCCTCTCCCGCCTGAGCGCCGTGAACGAGAAGGCAGGCGGCAGGTCCCACCCGCGACGTAGACGCGTCTTGGGGAGAGGTTGGGAGAGCAGGTGACGCTCTAGGCGAGCTCGTTCGCATCTCTATGGTGCCGAGCGTCGGGGCGGACGTTGCCCCTTTAATTGGCAGAGGGCGGTGCCGAGCAGGTCCCGCGAGAGCGGCAGCGAACGGGGGGCGGTGCCGAGGCTGGGGGCCCGTGGCTGATGGAGCCCGAGATGGAGCCGGAGACTCTGGAGGCACGAATCAGTGAGTGTCCGGGAGGGGCGCGGGCCGGACCGGAACCGGAACCGGGGGCACGAGGCGGGTCCCTTCCCAGCGGGGGCGGGGTGCGAAGCGCCCCCTCCTCATGCCCCGCCCCCGGCCCGGGAGGGGCGGCGCCCCAAGCTGGTCTCTCCGACCCTGGGGTGAAGATCCCACCAGTTGCGCAGTCCACCCATTGGATCCTTGAGCGGCGACCCCCGGGGTGGAGTGAGCTGCGCCCGACTCTGCGCCCAGAACCCCGGACGGAGAGATCAGCCGCCAGTCCCCTCAGGCCCAGACTTTTCCACCGAGGAGCGACCCCCAAGACGTTCCCTTGGGTCCCCGGAAGGGACTTAGGAAGGGACCCTGCTCCGCTTGGGCCGCGAATTCTCCACTGTCTGGCTCTGCATGTCATGATTCCCTCCTTCCCCTTTTTGGCACCTGCAACTGCTGTCAGATATTTTGCTCGTTGCTCTACCTAGGAAACGAGATTCCCTGGCTCTTCTGATCCCTTAGGCTCTGGTCACACAGGAAGAAACCCTCCAGCCCTGCAGACTGTGGAAGCCCTGTCTCAGACTCCAGGAGTAATTCCAAGTTCTCGATCACTCCTCTCAGCCCAGCCCCTTACACTCTGCACCCCTAGGCTCCTTTCCCAGCCCTTGCTGAACTTCCTCCAAAGGTCCCTGCTCCCCTTTCTCTGAATCCTCAGACACAGCTTTCTACTATCCAGGCTTTGGTCCTCACATTTGCATTCTACACCTGAGGTCCCTACCTTCCATTGTTGACATCTTTAGCTCTCACAACGCCACTCCTGTACTCTGCCCCAGAAAGCTGTGGTTTGCTTCCCCTTGGGCTGACGTTGGACCCACGCCTCAGGACCTCAGGGAGGCTTCTAGGTCCTAATTTCAGCTCAGCCCCTTGGCCCAGGGCTCCCCAGGAACTACACAGGGTGATTTGGGGTCATGACCAGCCAGCTCTTATAAGCCAGTCTTGAGCAGAGTTGAACCCTGAGGTTGGCCCAAGAACCACACCATCTTCAGGGATGTTTGAGTCAGTTTGGCCAGAGAGGGTGGAAAGGAGCCACTCAGCCACCATCGAAACTGTTCTGGAATGCCACAAGTGTCCCAGTTTCAGCAGCAACTTGGGGCTGGGGGGTGGGGGGGAAGGGTAGTGGCTGACAGATCTGAGAGGCTGAAGGGCTTGAGCTCTGGGTGATACAAAGCAATGTCAGGTCTAGCAACAATGGGGGTTTTCTGAGAGGCTAAAGAGTGATCTGAGAAATAGGAATCAGGATTTGAGTGTGGCAGTAGGCTGGACCCTGTTCAATTGGGACTGACATTGTTTTCTCTTTCTTCCCCTCTGTGCCCAAACAAAATTGTAAATTCTTCCCGTACGGTAAAGAGTAGCTTCTGGTGGGTAAATGATGACATTGTCACCACTGTGGAGTGACAGGGTAGAGTCATGCCCTGTTGTGAAACACCTCCCTGTCTCCCTGGAGGTGTTCTTCCCTGCTGCCTGCCAGGGAACCTGCCCCCTCCCCCCTGCCCCCTGCCCCTGCTGAGGTAAGAGACCTGGGGCTTGTGGCCAGGGCTAGAGAAGTTGATCAGATCTCCTTGGACCCAGAGACCCTCACTCCGAGACAGATGCAGGGGAGCAAGCTGATGTCTCATGATTCCACTGCTTCCTCCCTGGCTTCTGACTCAGGAGCAGTCTCTAGAACCAGACTCTGTCCTCACTTAGACTCACATGTCTTTGACATTTGAAGGCACTTCCTCTTTTAGAGTCAGTCCCCCAGTTGATTGTCATTGAGTGGGTAATATCCAGCCCCGTTCTTTCTAACTTCAGACTGGTGTTCTTCAGTCTCTGGCCCTGTTGGAGAGCTAGGAGGCAGAGTAGACAACCACACTGGGGGCGGGGGGGGGGGGGGGGCTCTCCCTGTTACCCCTGGGTGGTCTGCAGGGCTTCATTTCTCTGAAGGACTGGAGGGCCTGCAGTGCTCCTGGAACAGACTTATACCCCGAGGGAAAATGGTCCAGTCAGATCTCGGCTCAGTAGCCACCACCCCCACCCCCAGCACTTTCAGTACCTTCTCCCTGCTCTTGTTTTCTTCTAGTACTTCATAACAGTATTCAGTATTCTGTGTGTGTTTATCTGAATCGTCAGGGGTTTTTCTTGCTGGGCTGTGAGCTCCAGTAGAGCAGGGATTTTGTCTTGTTCACTGCTGTGACCCCAACACTCAGAACATTTATCAAATAAATACGAATTAAGTGAATGGCTACCAGACACTGGTCTCCAAGAGCTCCAGGCCTCCCGCCTCAGTGGGCAGCTACCACAGGCTGGGTCTCCAGCCTCCTGTCCACAGGTCCTTTGTCCTACCTCCTGGACTGTGTTCCCTCCACACCCCCGGCTCAGTGCTCAGGCTTGGACAGAACTGTCCGGGACGGGGTGAAGCTTGGAGACAGGCTCTGGGGAGATGGTGAAGTTCCAGCTTGGGCTGTCCCCCCACCAGCCTTACCCTGCGTTAAGTATTTTGTCATCCCAAATCAGTTCATATTTTACTCCAACTTTACAGATGGGGTCACGAAGGTTCAGGGAAGTTCTGTGATGTACTTGGTTGTGACTCTCTGGCCTAATTTACCACCCCCTTCTTACCACCCCTGCCTACCCACAGCTGATCCCTCATTCATTTGTTTATTGAGATGGACGTGGACACAAGGCTAGGATTCAATACCATAGCAGACTTGGGCCTATGATGAAGCTCTGGTGTTGAGGGACACAGAAGAGAACTGAACCAGCAATGCCATTAGGGAAGACTTCCTGGAGGAGGCACTACCTGAGCTACAGCCCTTACCAAGGCCCTCCATGCTCTGGCCCCTGCTCATTTATGCACATCTCTCCTCCTCATACATCCCTTAAGCTGTTCAAAGGCATGCATACCCACTCTGCTGACCTCCCTCCAGTCCCTGCTCATATTGCCTCTTCCAGGCAGCCTCCCCTGAGCCCAGGCCCAACGGAGTCCCCTCCTCCAGTTCCCACAGCTCCTTTGCCTCCCTCTGGCTCGTATTGAGAACCGAGCTTCCCTTGACCCACTTCCCTGCTAGGCAGCACGTGGCAGGAGGAGCTAGGGCTTCTTTGTCCCTGCCTCTGGGTCTCCTCGGAGCATAAATTCCATGAGAACTGTGGGGACACTGTTTCCAGGAGCAGACTCAGAGGAGGTGTGGCTGGGCACGGCAGGCATACAGCTGTAAGGGTGGAGCAGTGGGGACTAGAACATGACCCCTGAGCACAATGTCTAATAGTGGGGCCATCTAGGGAGAGACGGCAAGGAGAAGCCAGTAGACAGGCGCTCTGTCCACTGACTTGCCTGAAACGTCAGCACTGGAATTTTGTGTGTGCTCAGTCATACACCCTGCCCCCCACTGACCAAGTCCTGCCTCAGGGGTAGAGACCAGGAGAGCCAGGGATCCCTCTGCCTGCCACACCTGCCCTCTCTCCTCTAATAGACAGAGCCACGAACCCCCTGAACAAGGAGCTGAGCTGGGCCAGCATCAACGGCTTCTGTGAGCAGCTGAACGAGGACCTGGAGGGGTAGGTGGCCTCTCCTACTTTGGCTCACACTCAACAGAATCCACTGTGCACCTGCTACACTCCAGCTTCTGGCCTCAGGCAAAGATGTGGATGGTTGGGACCCAGTTTCCATTAACATGCTCACAAAGTAATGATGGTAATGGGCACTTTGTACTGAGTACTGCTTGTGTGAGCCACCTTCTGAAGTGGGCCTTGCTGGACCCATTTTACAGGTGAAGAAACTGAGGCTCAGGAGACTCAGCAGTTGTTCTAAGATCTCACAGAGGGAAAATGGTAGTCCTGGGTTTGTCAAAATACACATTGAGACACGCCCAGACTTGGACTAGACTGTCCAGCAGGGGCCTTGGGGTAGACATGTTGGCAGGCTCCTCGCATGGTTTGGGGGGACACAGCTCAATACGCACCTCCCTCAGTATGGCACTCCACTTGGAGTCCACGCAGACAGCCTGATGTGTGTGCTCCAGAGTCCTGCTGCTTGGGTGTGACTCCCATCCCTCCTGTTAGGTGAGTCACCTTGAGCAGGTGATTGAATGCCTCTCTGGGCCTCCATTCCTTCAGCTGTAAACTGGGGTGATTGTGCTACCTGCCTTGGAGGGCGCTTACGAATGTCAGGCAGGAAAATGCATGTGAGGCGCCTCACACCTCATCAGCACTCAGTACATGGTAGCCGTCACTATCACTAGTGACAGGTCGCTCAAGGTCCGCTAGGCAGTATCACCACCTCCACCATGAAGCTGCTCTGCCTTCCCGCAGCAGAATGTCCTATGCCACCTTGAGTTTCCAGGGAGCTATGTCTGCCCGTCTCTCCTGGTACGTGTCATGGTTTGCTCCTAGACTGGGCCCTTGAAGGATGTGGTCATCTCTGTACTTGTCTGTACGGGAAGCCAAGGACACAGCAGGTCAGGTCCTCAGCAAAGCTGGCTAAGGGGCTGAGGTCGTGCCTTGTGAAGGCCCGGCCTGCAGTCCCTGCCCTATCGTGCCACAATCTCCAGCCCCACCTGCGATCGGAGAGGGCGCTGAGCCTCTGCTGCCCTGCGGAAGCCCCTGAGCGCTGCAGCCCTCCCCGGGCAGCCTGAGCTCTGGGGTTACTCTGCTCTGTCTGTTCCTCTCACCCAGGCCTCCACTTGCCACCCGGCTGTTGGCCCACAAGATCCAGTCCCCACAGGAGTGGGAGGCAGTCCAGGCCCTAACGGTAAGGAGAAGGGGAGAGGCCGTCCCTCAACCACGTGGATAGCACCAGGGGAGGCCAAGACTGAGGTTTTGGGGGTTCCTTTAGGCTCTTTAGGACCCAAGGGAGTTGTGCCAAGATAGCCTAGAACAGGGGTCTTGGCCAGCCCCTGAATGTCCCATGGCAACCAGTCAGCTGGTCTCCCAACCCAGACCCTGCACAGGCAGGGCCATGGGGTCCAGGGGTTCCCACCTCAGCTGTGCATCGTATCTCCAGGAGGCTGGTTAAACATAATGAATCAGGGCCCCACCCCAGACTTGCTGAATGAATCAGAACTGCGGCACCTGCATCCGGGAATCTGCATGTTTGCAAAGCTCCCAGGTACCTGTGGAGCCAGCCCAGCCCTTTAGTGGTCTCTAGACACAGGGCAGCGCTGTCCTTACAGGGGTGCGAGGGGTGATGCCTGCGCTTAGGCCAGAGGCTTCGAGCTGTGCCAATGTCAGAAGAGTAGGGTGTGCATTGTCTATGACCCCCTAAGCATGGGCCACTTAGCAACTGACCATATAGCAACGCTGATTTTAGGAGGTGGTAGAGAAACAGTTTTTCTTTCGATAGTTATATATGTGTTTATTTAACACATTAGGGGTTTCTTGTTTGTTTTTTTCTTTTTTAAAAGTTTTGTGGGGTTTTTTATTATTGTTTTTGACAGCAAGAGAGAGAGAGAGAAAGAGAGAGAGAGAGATACAAAGACACTAGTCCTATCATTTCACAGATACATAACTTAGGATAAGGTCAAAGTAGATGGTACCTATTTAAGTTTTTAAAAACAATCAAGGAATATAGCATAATTTACAAGTGGGATTCAGATGTAGCCAAGCCATGGGGGCACTACAGCAGTGCTGCACATGGAGTGTGGCCCTGCCCTGTCCCTCAGGGTGGTGACCAGTCTCAGGGCTTCTGAACCTCACAGTCCTCTTGTCCTTATGAGTTATTTTCTCCCTTATATTATAAATACCTGTCCTTGAACTTCTCGGCCCAGGCTAAGGTTTGGGAGTGAGGCTGCCTCCTCTGACCCTCCCTGGGGGTCTGGCACCCCACCTCCCCCCAGGTGCTGGAAACATGCATGAAGAGCTGTGGCAAGAGGTTCCATGATGAGGTGGGCAAGTTCCGCTTTCTGAATGAGCTCATCAAGGTCGTGTCTCCCAAGGTGGGTGCTCCTGGCCCGAGCTCAGACTGCGCTATCAGATGGGGATGACAGACTGCCCCTCAAGCTGGGGCCTCCCACTGGGGTTCCGGCTTCTCCTGCTGCCTCAGCACCCCTGCAAATGCAGTCCCTGTCTCGGGGTCCCCATCACACAGCTGAGTTCGGGACAGCTGGCTTCTGGGAAGAGTGCTTCCGCTGACCAGGGGCGGCCCGCTCTGGAGCTGCCCAGTACTTAGGGAGCGCACACAGCTGCCCCAGTGCACTCTGCTCTGGCTCTGCGATCTCTCCCTGCAGACCTGGTTGCGGCGGCCCCCTCTGGGTCTCTCGTGGAGGGCCTCTCTGTCCCCATATCACAAGAGTGGCTGGCCACCTTGTGGCCTTCAATGCTGAGGCCTCAAACCTGAGTGACAGAGCTGCTGGTTATAAACGGGGCTACACCCCGGTCTGGCCAGAGGAGCCCTCCTGTAGGGCATGAACATGTTTGGTGCCGTTTGGTTGAAGCCCCAACCCCTTTGCCCTTCGTCAGTCAGACCCCCCCCCCCCCCCCACACACACACACACACACAAGAGCAGCTGAATGACTTACTGGCCCCCTTGTTCTCCTCCTTGGAGGTAACTGATGTGAGAGCCAGTTCCCTCAGCCTCGTTTGCTGCTGGGAAGCTGAGTGGGGCCCAGGGCCAAGAAGTTCCATGGCTGCCCCTCCCTGGGCAGCCCAGAGCCTGGTGGCTCCTTCTTCCTGAGATCACAGAGTTAAGCTGGCCCTGAGCGGGCACCCGGCTCTGTGCCTCAGATATGTGAGCCCTGCATCCTCACTATGATGCCACTACTGTCATTCCCTGGTCTCTACCAGGCTGTCTGGGTGGGATGTGAGGGCCCTGTAGGCTGTTTCCAAGGGAGTTCTGGGGACACAGCCATGTTGGGGCTGCAACGAGTGGGGCCAAGCATCGTCAAAGGCCTCCCTTCCCCTTGGTCTTTGAAGTACCTGGGCTCTCGGACATCAGAGAAGGTGAAGAACAAGATCTTGGAGCTCCTCTACAGCTGGACAATCAGCCTGCCTGAGGAAGTGAAGATCGCAGAGGCCTACCAGATGCTCAAGAAACAGGGTGAGGGCCAGAGCGTGCGGTGTGGCCCGTGCCCTGAGCTGAGCTGCAGGGGCTTCTGGCGGCAAGGTCATGGGTCTGTGAGGCCTTTTTGTGGCTCTTCCTGAGGCTAGCCTGGGTGGAGAACAGGTGGGTTTGAATCAGGCTTCCCTCAGGGGCCCCCAAGGAGTAGCCTCAAAATGTGGGTACCTAAGCTCTCCGCCAGCAGTGTGTCATGGAGCAGGCCCTGGCCCACCAACATCCAGAGCCAGAATACTGGAGAAAGACTGCCCTTCACCGTTCATTCACTTGCCTGGCCATGCTCCCCTCACCCTCTGCCCTGGGCCTGGCCCTGTTGACAGCCTTCCTACCACCCATCTGTAGGGATTGTGAAGGCCGACCCCAAGCTCCCAGAGGATGCCATCTTTCCCCTTCCTCCTCCACGGCCCAAGAATGTGATCTTCGAAGACGAGGAGAAATCCAAGGTGAGTCTCCAAGGAGGGGCAGATGAGGGCTCCAGGGCCCACTTGAGGGTCAGTGAATTCTAGCCCCTGGCTGCCCTGCCCTTGGATCAGAGGCTCATGGTGAACATGGTCACTGTAGTGGGAGACAGGCACCCTTAATTGAGCACTCTTTGCATGCTGAGCACTCCTCATGCAGTGCTGCTGAATCTGATAAACACAACAGTGTGCCTGGCGTCCCTGGTTTGAGGGCATTTCATAGGTTGACCAGGAGTTTGCGTATCTTTCAACAATAATTTCATTAGCTTTTTGTTAAAGAAGCATGTGCTCATAGGCAAGAAGTTAAACAGCACAGAGGAGGTAAGATAAAAAGAAGCTTCTCTCTACTCAATCCAGTCCCAGAAGGTAACCACTGTCAAGTTTCTTATACATCCTTCAGAAAGGTTCTCTTAACAACAGTCATAAGATGTTTTGCACTATTTGATGACAACTTATTTCTGCCAGTCGTTGTGGGGAGCATTTATGTGCAATGTCTCAGCTGTCCATGGGCCACCCCATGAGGTGTCAGTCGATTCTCATCATTTCGGGGACAGCTTAGGTAACTTACATCCTGCAGTCAGAAAATGGGGAGCCAGAACATGAACTTGGCCCTGCCATCATGGTCACAGCCCTCTGTCCCCACAGATGCTGGCCCGCCTGCTGAAGAGCTCCCACCCCGAGGACCTCCGAGCGGCCAACAAACTCATCAAGGAGATGGTGCAAGAGGTGATGGCCGGGCCCAGAACCAGGGAGGAGGTGGGATGAGGACATTGTGCTGGGCTGCCAGGCAGGGGTAGTGTGTGTGCATAGGAGGAACGCTGCAGTGCCCCAGCCAAAGGGCTGTCACAGCAGTGAGAGAGCTGAGGGACTCTGGGGGACCCCCGTGGGCTGAGCCAGGACCAGCATGTGGAGGGAAGAATTTCCCAGCAGCTGAGCTCACCTGCCCTGGATGAGCTTCTGAGAGGCTGACTACATCTATAAAAATTAGAAATAAGTTAGGCTTTACTGTATTTGAAGTGTGTGTGAGGTGGGTGTGGGCAAAAGAGAATAATACTATGTTTAATTTATAAATAAATACAGATGCTCCTTGACTTACAATGCGGTTATGTCCTGATAAACCCATCAGAAGTTGAGAATATTTTAAATTGGAAATGCATGCAATATACCTAACCAACTAAACATTGTAGCTTAGCCTAGCCTACCTTAAATAGAACACTTAATTATTAGCCTGTACTTGAGCAGAATTATCCAACACAAAGCCTATTGTATAAAAAAAATGTTGCCTGTCTCTTGTAATTTATTATGTGTATTACTTTTGCACCATCATAAAGTCAAAAAGATCCTAAGTTGAACCATCATAAGTCAGGGACCGTCTGTATACATATGTCATGGGTGTGTGCCGAAACAATTTTTATTGATAACAGTAACTCATCAGAGAAGTTTGCAGTCTGGAGACCCAGAAGGCAGACGTTCTGGGTTGGCTGTATGCTCTGACAGCCAAGAGGAATTGGGGGGACCCCTCTTAAGGAGGGTGATGTATCAGACAGCACAGCACAAATCCACCTTCCATTCCTCAAGGGAGGAACATACGTAGTAAGCAGAGTGGACCAGGGTGGCAGGGGCACTTCCTTCCAAGGCTGTGAGCTCCCCACCATTTGCCAGGCACTGACAGACACAGAGGGGTCACTGCACTGGTTTCTAGGTTGTGCTTGGTGACCGCTAAGATCCCCTTCAGGGGACAAACACAAGGAAGGCGAATCGTGTAGAACCACAAGTGTAGGTGTGGACCCTGGTCCTCCAGGATCACCTGGAGAGTGTGGTAGAGACCCAGGTTTCTGGGCCATCGCTGGACATTCTGGCTGAAGGCCCAGGAAGTTCTGATGGGCTCGTACAGAGGCCTGGGGCAGGGGACTTGGGCAGGAGGAAAAGAAGTGAGCAGGGTTGGCTAAGGGCTTCTTGGACTAGCATGCCCTGTCGTGGACATGCGGGGGCTCTTAGCGGGTCTGAGCTCACAGCCAGCCAGCAGACACTGTCAGAGAGGTGGGCAGTGCCTGACCCAGCTGCTCAGGGCCACTTCCCGATGCCTCCCCAGGACCAGAAGCGGATGGAGAAGATCTCGAAGAGGGTGAGTGCCATCGAGGAGGTGAACAACAATGTGAAACTGCTGACGGAGATGGTGGTGAACCACAGCCAGGGCGGCGCTGCAGCACACAGCAGCGAGGACCTCATGAAGGTGCGCCGTTCTCCCTGCCCCAGTGCAGTCCAGGGCCCCTCCTGGCCCTGACTCACCCACCCCACTGCCCCCAGGAGCTGTACCAACGCTGTGAGCGAATGCGGCCCACGCTCTTCCGACTGGCCAGTGACACAGAGGACAATGATGAGGCCTTAGGTGAGCCCCAGGCAGAACTGGCCCCATTCCTCCACCTGCCCCGCCTCACCCCAGTGTCTGCATTTGGAAGTAGCCACCACCAGGGGGCCCCATTCTCCAGCACTGACCTTGGGTTTCTGCAAGTTGAAGAAAGCTGAGAGCAAGCGCTGACTTGGTTGAGACCCTCTGGGTCAAGCCTCTTGGCAGATACCTCATTTACTGCCTGCAGGCTACACAGGAGGAAATATTGCCCCCATTTCACCGCTGCGACTATGGGAGGGGAGGAACTTGCCCAGATCCCAAAGCAAAACAGTGGCTGCAACAGGGTGGGGCAGGGAGGGCTCCCTCCCTGCAGTCATTGCCTTCCTGGTAAGGGCCACAAGCCAAGAGTGAATCCCACAGGCCTGAGCACTTCCGGAGCTGGGCCCTGTGGCTGCTGCTGGGACCACATAGCAGGTTCTCATCCTGCTGTCTGCTACCACATTAGCCCAGCCTCTTGGGCAGTGGTCTAGGTTCCATCTTGGTCCCTCATTCAGCAGGTGCTCACTGAGCACCTCCCATGGGCCAGGAACCTGGGCCTCACCCAAGAGTCTCGCTGCCCAGTCCCTCTGAGTCCCAGCCCCTAAGAAGGTGGTATTGGCGAGGGCCTGGTATGTGCCAGGCACCGTTCTAGGCCCTTGGGCATATGGCAGTAATCAAAGTTGACAAAAGGCATAATCTCATGGAGTTTGTGCCTAATGAGAGGAGACAGACAGTCAACCCAGGACAGGAGCAGCTAAGTGACGGGAAAATAAACAGCTGCGTAGCGTGGGGCTGGGGTAGGGAAGGCCCCTCCAAAGTGACTTTTCGGTGAAGACCTGAGGCCAGGAAGGGATGAAATGAAGCAGAGACCTGGGGCGTGTCCTGACAGCAGAGCCTGTGTGGAGGCCTGGAGGCGGGAGCATGCCATGTGTTCAGGGGCTAGCCCGGGGCAGTGTGGAGGACACAGTGGACAAGGAGGGGACAGAGGGCCTAAGTCTCAGTGGACAGCGATGGAATGCTCTCAGCCCCACCCCCTCGAGTGCTGGGGTGGATTTGGGGTACTTATCTTCCTCCTGGAGGCCCCCACATTCTTTCACATACCTCTCTCCTGACCATTCCAGCGGAGATCTTGCAGGCCAATGACAACCTCACTCAGGTGATCAACCTGTACAAACAGCTGGTGCGGGGCGAGGAGGTTAACGGTGATGCCGCTGCCGGCTCCATCCCTGGTGAGGAGGTGGCAGGAGAGCTGGGGTGGAGCCCCCCAGGCTGGAGGGGTACAGAGCCCAGGGGGCTGTGCTGGTCCCTGAGCTGGCAGCCGCGACGGCCAGGGTGATCCTGGCCCCTTACGATGGGGAGCTGGGGGTGAAGTCTGCCAGGCCTGCAGCTGTGAGGGAGGGCGTCTGGATGGGGGCAGAGCAGGAGGAAGCTCCGGGTTCCGCAAGGACAGGCGGAAGAAAGAAGGCCTTTCTTCCCGTTGACATCAGGCACCTGTTGTGTGGGGCTCATGACACCCCCAAGGCTTGGCTTAGCTTATCAGAGGGCAGGAGGGAGGGTTTGACACAAACATTCAAGCCCAGCTTCAAGGAGGGTAAAATGACAGCTTGGGGGACTGCAGAAGAGGTTAGAATTGGCCTGTTGGGGAGAGTGGGAGTGGGGCGCTCCGCAGAAGCAGCGGAGTTTAAGCGGGTCCTTAGAGGATGGGAGGCCGCTCGCCAAGTAGAGAGAACCAGCAAATCCATTCCAGGCAGAAGGAACACCATGTACTGAAGAAAGGGCCTGGTGGGCACATTTCAGGGCAAGGGCCATGTGGCCAAGGAGGGGCACCAAAGGGTTGTGGAGGTTTGGGGGATAGCCTGCTGCCTGTCGACCCCATGGGCTCTGAGCCCGAGTGTCCTCTGCAGGACTTGCCTGACTGTTCTTTCCCACCCCAGGGAGCACCTCCGCCCTGTTGGACCTCTCAGGCCTGGATCTCCCTCCTGCGGGCACCACCTACCCAGCCATGCCCACCTGCCCTGGTGACCAGGCCAGCCCTGAGCAGCCCAGCGCCTCCGTGTCCCTGCTTGATGATGAGCTCATGTCTCTGGGTAAGAGGGGCAGGCTCCGCAGCACACGTGCAGCTTACAGAGCACAGTCAGGTCAGCTTGTCCTTCTTCCCAGGAGTGCTGTGGAGCAGTGGTCCCAGTCTTTTTGGCACGGGGGACCGATTTCATGGAAGACAGTTTTTCCACGATAGGTGAGGGGTGCACATGCACAGTTCACAATAGGGTTCACGCTCCTGAGAATCTAAAGCCGCTGCTGATCTGACAGAAGCGGAGCTCAGGCGGTAACGTGAGCGATGGGAGCGGCTGTAAACACAGAGGAAGCTTTGCTCACTCACCCGCTACTCACCTCTGCTATGCGGACCAGTTCCTAACAGGCCACAGAACCCTTGACTATCTGTGCTGTGGATCAGGGGGGAATGGGCTTGAGGCCCATGTCACAGCTGAGGAAGCTGAGGCTCAGGGAATTAAGGAGCTTGTGCAAGGTCACATTGTCAAAAGGTGAGGCTGGTTAGCCCCCAGACCTGATAAGCCAACAATACCCAGGCTCCGAGGGGAAAAGGTTTCCCTGCAGCAGGTTAGAGCCTAGAACTGGATGCTGGCCAGGCCAAAGCTCAGCAGTTTCCACACCCACGAGAGGAAGAGGGAAGCACTCCGGGCTTCACAGCTTATCCAGAAACTCCTGGGAAGCTGGTGCCAGAGCACCAGGCAGTCCATGACCCAAGCTGGTGCTGGACCAGCCCTGTGTCACTACAGGCCGGGCTCAGGGCTCCAGAGCCCGACTAGGAACCAGGCTCACCCCTGAGGAAGATGCAGAAGGCACCCAGCCAGCCATGCAGTTTTGAGGTTTGCAGCTTTGAGAACCGAGAAGCAGGAAAGCATCATAGCAGCCTCCTCATAATAGCCCTGAAGTTATAAAAATAGAGAGGTGGTCAGGTTCTGTCAGAGGAAGATGTGGGGCAACTAACTTAGAAACCAAGAGTCAAATTGTGTTCTCCTGAGCTCGTTTTGCAGTAAAAACCAACCCTGATGGACCTGAAGAAGGGATGGTATGCTGGGGTCCCAGGGGGCCCAACCCCTGCTGCTACATTGTTCTATCCAAGCCCCGCCCCCTGTGCCCATCACAGGAGAGGAGTGCTGTCAGGAAAAGCTAGGCTTGGAAAGGCTGGGTGACTTGCCCAGAGACAACGCCAGGGTTTGGACGAGGCCCCCGCACCCCCAGATTCTGAAGCCTCACTCGGTGTCTGCTGCTCTGACTCAGCTCCCCAGCCAGTAAAGAAAATGAGGACTCAGGCGCATTCTTCGGCCCCCATCTCCTTTCTGGGGACCCAAGAATGTTGTCCGTCGGCTCAGCGGGTTGAGCGCTCGCTTTGAGGCCATGAGGACCGAGGATCGAATCCCGGCTCCGGCCCAGGCAGGACCCACGTGCTGAACTGGGGAGTTCCCACAGTTTGGTTCTCTAACTGTCTCTGTCTCTATCTCTCTCGCTATCTGTCAAAAAGTAAAAATAGAAATAACTATGCACTGAAGACAAAAAGATAATT
>PVKE010002969.1:0-37483 GCA_004027555.1 Craseonycteris thonglongyai
TCTATATTTGTGATTTTTTTTCTAACAATAAAATAGAGTATTTTGAATACAATGTATTTACTACAATCAGAACTTGTTCCATTCTGAATAGGTTTTACTAGATTACTATTCGATTCACCTTCAGATTCTCTCTCAGAATTAATGTAAAGATGAGAACAGAATGAATGGGAAGCAAACAGAAGACAAAATATTGAGTTTAATATGAAGGCTTATCACGAAGAGAATGTTTTAGTGAGAATCATTAAAAAGTACTGAATGTATCATTGAAGTGTATCAAGTTTTGGAATAGATTATCACCAGATAAGCTGACTTGAGATTTGGGACTTCTACTTCTTAATGCAAGTATTTTAATTTCTTTCTGCCTTAGTTTTTGTGTCTATACATCAGTCATAATATTGTCCTCTTAGCTCCATTGTAGAACGATTGTTGAGATATAATTGGAATTTTATTTTAATGAAATGATGCCTGGAATATAGGCACAAGATATCTGGCACAATAAAGCTTAAAGAAAATAGTATATAATGAAGTTCTCTCCTTAACTTCTCAATGTCATTTCATTATGAATATACAGTTAGGAAAGTAGAGAAAAAATATTGAAAATAAGATCTCTTCAAAAACTTTTATGGGACACTTGCCTATCTTTAAAATTTTCTATTAAATGGAAATAAATGGTGTGCAATCTTAAAGGTTTCATAAGTCATTATTCTGAAAAATAACATTTTAAAATGTTGACATTTTATGCAATAAAGACATTCCATTTTAAAAATATTCTTTGCATTCCACCAAGGGAGTTTTTAAATAGAACATGTATCTATCCCAGGATAGCAACTACTAGTAAATAGGTCCAGATGTTTAGGATAACAACTTTCCACCTGCATGTCTTTAGGACTCCTTTGCTTTCTCCCTCTCTACCTCCTACCAGGTTTCCTTCTGTCACATCTTGTTTAATGTAGCAGATGTGGACTAACTAGAGACGAACAACGGCTCTTTAAAAATTGAACAATTACAGGTTTTTATCAGCATGGCAATAGAAGTTACCATGTTTTCCAAACTCAGAAAACCATTGGGTGCTAGAAAACATTTAAATAAGTTCATAATTCTCTCATTAAAATTCACTGCTTTTTCAGAAATAGTTTATATGACAGCCACAAAAAAAGCTTTTGGTGCAGAGTCGGGCACTGTTTTTTCCTTGTAAAAAACCGTGCAATGTACATGTAGTTGCAGCATTTGAACCCAAGTAGAATTAGGGAGAGGACAGGTTTAGTTTCCTAAGTGAGTAACATAAAAACGGCACTTGGTGGTGGAGTAGGTGCCCTGTGTAACATAAGGGGCACGTCTTTAGGGTAACCTGCTCTGTCTGAATATAGGGAGCCCCAGTATTATCGTCATTGTAACTGAGGGTTGATCTATTCTTACACTGATGCAACAACCGTGGTTCTGTATGACAAGTTCCCTACCAAGCATATTGCTGGCTCCTGTAACAAGCTACTGAGGGAGAGAAAAATGATTACACTATATGTCCAATTGATTCTGCCTTTCTTGTGGAGTGTGTCAAATAAATTGCATTTTTCCTGAGCCCATTTAGATGGAGTATTATCCTGCTGTGTTCTTTTGGATCCTGTACAGATTTCTGATTGCTGAATTGTAACACTAATCATAATAATTATCTATGTAATAAGTTCACAATATGAATTGTTACAGATGGTCACATTTTCTATCACAGAGCAATCAAGCTTATTTGTACAATCTACTTGCTCCTAGATAAAACAAAAGGCAACATGCAAGTTTCTGTATGTTCATCACATATTATAAGTGGCAATTTAGGTCTAGTACATCAGAGAAAATGAGAGATGATAAGAGAGAGTGCGAAAGAACTTTTCCATAAAATCATATTTGGATTTTGCTATTAACTTTGCAGATATTATCATTATAGATCCAATTAAATACTAAAGATTTCTTTTTTCACAGCAAGCAATTTCTTTTTTCCTATCTAGAATCTAAAATTCAGTTTTATGAAAGAAGGCATGCAAATGAGTTATAATTTAAATATAAAAACAATATAAGTTTTTGAAATAGATATAAAGCATGTTTTTGACCTTCAAAAAAAAATGATCTTCCAAGAGACTGCAGTTGGAAGCAGTTTACCCTCCCTGTCACTTTAACAATTGCCATGTGGTGCTTTGATCAATGAGCCAAGTTTGGTCACCATTTTCGGGTGGTATCAGAACTGAAGAGATTAATTTGCTGATACTGACACTTTGATTTTGTTTTCTTACTGCTGATTCTAAAACATGGGCCATTTTGCTCACCAATATTTTCTACTAGTATGCTGAAAAAAATCGTTACAGCAAAGGGAAAATGACTTCTTCTCTGACTTGTATTTAATATTCTTCTGAACCAAGCTTGTCTAACCCACGGCCCTCGGGCCCCACGATGCCCAGACTGGCTTGGCATGTGGCCCAACACAAATTCGTCAAGGTTCTTAAAATATTATGAGATTTGTTTGTGATTTTTGTTGTTGTTGTTTAGCTCACCAGCTACTGCTACAGTCAGTGTATTTTATATGTGGCCTAAGACAAATCTTTCAATGTGGCCCTGGGATGCTGAAAGATTGGACACTACTGATCTGATTCAAAGGAGACTTGCTCTGTGTGAGTAACCACACATAATGTACTTGAAAAGACTAGCAACCTCGAATAGTCTGCGCTGTCTACCTTGTGTATATTTCTGACACAACAGAAACACGTATTCTTATACACATGTTCATCTATAAAAGTGATTACACACATGATTTAAATTTTAAACTAAAGGCCATACACCCATATCAATAGGCATATAACAGTTGTGATACCGGAGAAATAAATAATGAAAATATTCTTCAGATAATAATGACATGCAAAGGGGACCTTTGTTAGAGGTTTATCTCATAATGTATCCTGTTTATATTAATAACTACATGATAAATTTCTTAAAGCTAATGCAATTTTAACTCTTTGAGCTACAATTCAGATTTGTGTATATTTCCTGAAAACTCAATATTTTCTTTATTTTACAGAATCAATCTTTAAATTTCCTAACATTCTAATTTGCAAACCAAAGGGTTGAAAACTGTGCTGGGGCAGCCATAAGACATCAATGAACTCTTTAAACTCCATCAGAAAATAAAGATAACAGACATCATGTTTTCTTTCATGTCTGGCAGATAGTAAACTGAATGATTTCAAAATGTTCAAGTATAAATAATTCACACTGAATATCACTTTTGTTAGATATTATAGGATGCATAGGGCAATATGCCACAGAGATTTCCATAACTGTATGTTTTCTCTCTGACTCCCAAACATGGATCTTCTTCCAAGACCATGTTACATAAAAGATGTTTAGGCAAACCTACATATTTCTTTTGGTAGCCTTCAGGAGTAAAAGTTACAATAGTTAACGTTTTTTATGTCCTATTCAGCTGTGTATCGTGTCAAGTCCTCTATATGGCTTGTGTTATTTAATTTTCACAACTTCGTGAAGAAAGTTACAAATACTCCCATTCCCTGTTCAGAAGACTGGAGTGAGGGCCATTACTTAATTTCCCCTACCTCAGCCATTTAGCTGGACCTACACACTTATCAGAGACCTTAAACATAGTTATTTTCAAGAAAAGTATTCAGGGTTGTTGAGGTTATAGGCATACAAAATAGTCTGTAAATATCTTTTCTTATAAAATATTTCTTCCAGGTTCTAGGTGTTAAGTCATAATTCTCTCAAGTGAAAATTACTACTGACATACAAATATAGAATGCATGCTTGTGAAAGATTTATTAACTCATGTATGATTGAACTAGTAAAATGTTAAAGCTGTTTCAAAGAGCATTTGTGTGCAGATATTTATGGATAGTTAAAAGGTTAGAGCTGGTAATGCCCACCAGAGCAGTAAAAAACAAAAATTGGGTGCTATTTTTTTTCTAATGGACATTATTTACATCTTTACCAGAAAAGAATGAGTTAACATGTAGCTTCTGGAGTCTAAACCCTTACTTAATAGTAAAAGTCAAACAAACACACCTTCCATAGATGATGAAATAATCCTTGAGGGAGTGTTATAAACATTGTTGCTATACTATTTTGGCCACATTAGCATATTTTCAGTAATTCTCCTTTGCACAATTATCAACTGTAAATCCTGACACTTTGTTTGTGACTCTAGTGTCACACACCCTGAGGCTCTCTCATCACTTAATTTTTCTACTTAAGCTCATCTCACTGATATTCTATGATTTTCTTATAAAGTAGGAGTGTGGGGTTTTTTGTTTTTTTTTTGTGTTTTTTTTTATCATTCTTTTCTATCACCCAGAAACCTCCTTTGTAGGGAAAAAAAAATCTTGAAACTCTATATCCATTATTACCTCAGATATTGATTACTCTTCAAATATTTTTATTTATTTATTTATTTTTGACAGAGAGAGAGAGAGAGAGAGAGAGAGAGAGAGAGAGAGAGAGAGAGAGACAGAGACAGAGAGAGAACTGAACTGGGGGAGCTCCCAGTTCAGCATATGCGTCCGCACGGGCCGGGGCTGGGATTTGATCCCTGGTCCCTTGCGCTGCAAAGTGAGCGCCTAACCCACTGAGCCATCCCAGCTTCCCCAATATTGATTACTCTTATTTTAATTTTATTTTTCTAATTTGCTTTTTTATTTCTTTGGAAAAGTTTCTCATTCTGATCTTCCAATTTGCTGATATATTCCTCACCTGTATTTATAGGGTCCTTAATTCCATATATTTTAATTTTTCTAGCATCCCTTTTATCTTTTAGCTATTTATTTGGCTAATTTGAAATCTTGGTAACTATATTCTAACAGGTTAATACGTTCTAATGCTTCTAATAGAATCAGTGCCTGTGTTTCTCAAGCATCTTATTCTTTGAACCTATGAGTTCACTTTCCTTTAGGGATATAAGCTGCTCTGGTTTTCAGTGCTTGTTGAGGAAAACCAGACTGTAAGTGTCAACTCCAGCGTGCTAAAGGGGCTTTAGGGGAAGTGGGGATAGATGAATCTGAGTGGATGATTTCAGGTGCAGATACACCATCAGCAATGATTGACCCCATTGACCAAGTCCTCAGTTAAATGACTTTGTTCTTTATTTCCCAAGGAAAATCAACATCGGGACAGACAATCCCTGAAAGAGATATTATAATCCTCCAGCCTAGGTCACCTGGAGACAGGCTGGGGGTCCATATGCCTTTCCCATTTCTGTGTCAGCTCTCCATGAACATGAGGTTTCTGTTTGGTTGTAATTTAATTTAATACTTTCTTTAGTCATTTTTTTTAAATTTTTCAATTACACTTGTCATGAAATACTATGTCAGTCTTAGGTGTGCAACATAGTGACTCGACATTATAACTTAATGAAGTGATCACTTCGATAAATCTAGTACCCATCTGACACCATCCGTAGGTGTTACAATATTATTGACTATATTCCTTATGAAAAAGGGGAAGGGATTAAGAAGTTTAAAGTGGTAGTTACAAAATAGTCATGAGGATTTAATTTAATTCTTGAAGACACTGGTATATTGGAGCTCTGAGTAGTCATAGGTGTGGGGCAAGCACTCTTTGTCCCAAGAGAGTTTTATAGAAGAGACCAAAGCAGAAATCCCATCAATTTTTCCTGTTTTAACTTACAAGATGCTTCCTGCTCAATGAACATCCTCTCCCTGCACATACACACCACTTCAAATTCCTTCTGCCACTACAAGATTTTCTTACATTATATTTCTAGTTGTTTTTTTTTCACTTTTATTGTTAGTCATGTAAAATATCTATAATTTATGTAAATATGTAAAAGTTTAAGTATTTTAAATAATACTTGTTATTTACTACACAAGTGTATAGCAATATAAAGTGAAAAACAATTATACTTAAAATGTAAATACTTCAGTATCAAGTTGGTATAAAATGAAACAATAGTTCTAGTAATGGAAATGTACCATGTTTTGTATATATTTCTCTGTGGTCTTCAATGTGTTTCATAGAAAAAAAAAGAAAATGAAAAAAATCTTCCAATTTATTTTATTTTTTTATAGTGGCTGTAACTGAATTACCACTTGGAAATTATCTTTTTTGCAAAGCAAGGGAATATAGCAAGAATCTTTAACATTTATTTAGATCCATTTGAATGGTAGCATGAAAATTGGGCCTTTCATCCCTTCTTGAATGATTTATTTTTTAAACTCAGCTGGAATCCTGAGAGCAGAATGTTCTGCTTTCATGAGTCTCCAGTCAAGGGAACTTTTAATTCACTCTGTTTCATAATAAATCTGGAGAGAGCTAGTTATGACAAAATAAATGATGATGTGCCTTTCAATTCTGCCATATTGTATATACTCCATTCATCGATTTATTTCAGGCAAAAAATATGTAAAGCAATAGGCTAATGATATGCATTTTGATTGATTATCCGTATATTTAAACTATTCTCTGCAATTTGAGGTTGAAAATGTTCCTTACTGGTTGTGAGGATTATAAGAAACTGAGGTGTGTGGTTATTGTTATATGGGGCTCAGACTTCAGGTTTTGTGTGTTAATTATTCTGCAAGGTATTAAGAGTTCAGCCAAAACATTTGTATTTTTTTTCCCTTTTGTGTTTGTTTTAAAACATGCATAGCATGTGATTATCTGAAAAACAGATAAAAGTACTCATGACTTTTCTTTTGTAGAAAACAACACTTTAATATTAAATTTTCATTTGAAGAAAAACTTGCAGTTTTATTTTGTTTGAAGAGAAACTTACAGTTTTGGAACAATGTAGAAAGAGAAATCAGTAACACGATTTCATAGAAAAGGGTTGGGGAATGAATTCTATTTGATGAGAGATGATTACTACCAACTTCAGGAGGAATTGAGTCTCTCTATCAACAGGATCACGGTCACTGTGCATTAGGATCAGGATGCTCTAGTCTAGAGCTAGTTCCCTGGGAGAACTGACATGAATCCTTGATCTGTTTACAACACCACTGGATGTTTTTCTGGTATCATCTCTGGCAGAGGCATATGAGAACGGGAATGAAAATGGTTTAATGCACAGGTGTTTCAACTATCATTGTGCTTTTGTGTTTCAGGTTATAACTCAAATCCCATTTTTCACATAATGTAATAACAACACTGCTGTTACACAGTGATTGGTATTATAAAATGTGCTGTGAGATAAATGCTGTTATTATGAAAATCCTATTAGCAGGTCCCTATGTACTGTACATGCAGGGCAGATTTATTAACATACGCTCTGTAGTCACTTTCCTGAAACAGTTTTACCAGCTATGAAATACTATGCAATAATGCCGTTAATAAATGTATCTAATTGTAGTATATAGAAGTGAAACATTCAATAGCTTGAAAAGGCTTCTGTGAATGGTGAGATTATTTCAAGTAGATGTAGGGAGCGACAGATACACTGTGTCCCCTTCTTTTGTATTGCCACATGTCAAGTAATAGATCATTAAAGTGCGTAGTCAGACAGTTAGGCTAATGAGAAAAGGGTTCATTTACAAAAAGCTGTCAGTAGATGGCAATGTGACTGTTTTATAAGGCATTTTTATTCCATATGGAACTAAAAACTTGAGATCATTCACATTTGCTGCCTAAATTACTGTAATTTTTCCCCCAAAAGGGCTCCAAGAGCCATTTTAAACTATTCTTTAAATAATTGATAGTTACAAATGAAAAGCCAAGCCTAGAATTTCCAAAATGATCGAAGTTGTTTTAATTTTCCATTGGTCACAGTTGAATAAAAATAATGTTACACACTATACCATCAATAATTAGGGATTGCAGAGCTTCCCAGTCAAACTAAGCACTTTCAGGAAATTCACATTACAACCTCACTGAGGCACCGTGACCAGCTATGGCCCTATTTATCATCAGACTCAGGAATAATGTTCCATTGAAAATGTTTATTTTGGTTTGTTTTCTTATTTTCTTTTATCTTTTAAACTCTCCTCTTACATAATAAATCACCTTTATTGTTTTTGTGATATTTTATATGTTAGTAATATTTTAGTAATATTTTATACTAAAGAGTATATATTTATATATTATAAATAAATGTGAGGGCTGTTCAGAAAGTATCCAGCCATATAATATGAAAAAATAGAGGCATTTATGGCTAAATACTTTTCAGACAGCCCTTGTATATTCATAACCATATGCAGGGTGGACCTACTTTTGGTTCACCCTGTATAATAACATATAATAATAAATATGGCTAAAAAGCCAAAGCATGCTAGGCACTCTGCATATACTTTAGGAGGTTATGACTTTGAATTCATTGTAAGTTTTAAAAACCCAAGAAGAATAATATATTCTGGGGACAAATTTTGGGACTTGAGTCTTGCCTCGTGTGGAACTTCTAAGAAAAGGAAAAGTATGTTGAAGTTCTTGAACAATTCTATCATAAGATACAAAATAATTATTTAGCTCTATAGAATTATTTAATTATATTGGGCCTTAAATTTTTGATCTCATTTTAGCACAGTGTGTGAGGGTTAAAGATGAAAATATACTCAAGAATGGGATTCTATGAATGAGCAGGGCAGTGTAATGGGAAAAACACTAGTCATTAAAAATATGATTAGGAGAAGCCGGGATGGCTCAGTGGGTTAGGCGCTCACTTTGCAGCTCCGGGGACCCAGGATCTAATCCCGGCCCCGGCCCGTGTGGACCCATATGCTGAACTGGGGAGTGCCCCCAGTTCAGTTCTTACCGGGGCAAGACCCCAGCCCAGTTCCTGCCCTGTGCAGCCCTGTGCCCATCTGTGGAATGAAACTATGTGGAAAAACCAGTGATGTGCAACTATAGAGACTGTTCTGGGCCCTCCCCGTTCTCTCTGTCTCTGACTCTGTATCTCTCTGTCTCTCTCTTTCTGTCAAAAACAATAAATAAATCTTTTAAAAAATATGATTACTAGTCATAGTCTAACCTGTGGGAAACACCACGTAAATAGTTTGGGTTGCCGTTGTATCCATTAAGTGAATGGAAGTTAACTTGTCAGGATTTAACATTTCTTCAGCGTTGATAAGTGATTGAAAGTCTAGCCTCACTTTGACCCCACTTTGATCAGGAAGGCATGACAAAATGGGAAACAAATTCAATTTGGGATCCTATTCAATCCAGGATTTGAGACCAAATAAACTACGACTCATCAATTTCCATCTCAGAAATTGGGATTTTTTGAGACCTTGCTTCTTTCTTTCCTTTACTCTTAAAAGAAGTCTTGAATGTGGCAATGGAAGGTCCATAACCACAAAAGGTCCTTGGATCTGTATTTAGGTATATAATTTAAAGAATAATTGTGCTCGTATTTAAAAGTAGGGATAGCAGCCCCTGTTGAAATATATAATTTAATATTTACATAAATTAAAAAGTTAAGGGAGCTAGTAAACTTTCTTTGAATTTTTGATTTTATTATCTGAAAAGGAATCAATAGTTCTCTCTTACGATTTAGTTTAGGTTAACTTATGTAGTGTGTATTGTAAGGACAAACATGGATTAAAAATAAGAGGCTTAATTTTCACTGTTCAAAGTGGCGAAGAAACTACAGAAGTCTCTCTTTTTTCCCCTCCTTTTTGTCAGAGCACTGGCCTTAGAAACCTTGTAGTTGTAGTACTTTCTTCTCTCTCTGAAATGTATATACAGAAAATTCTTTCCAAGGCTAAATAAGCCTTTGGTCAAATTGCCCTTTTGGAGTGACTTGCAGGTTTTTGAGTAGGATTGAGGGCCTTAGCACTTCTCAGTTTCTGTGGGAGAGCAGGAACCTAAATCCATGTTGTTCTCAGGTGAAAAACCAATGCATCCGAAGGATGAGAAGTTTGTTCCCATTCAGATTAAACTAAGCAGCTAAAACAGATGGTCACCCCAATTGCCAGGTACAGTTAGGATAAATGATGCGTGTGGCAATAATGATGCCATCAAGTTCTCTTACTTGAAGACTAGTTATGGTTTATCTTAAAAACTTGGATATAATGGATTTTATCTGCTTGGCCATATATGAGTGAGATTTCTTTTTGCCTTTGTGATCTTGTAGCTGATTGCTCATTAGTGTTGTAATGCTTATTTAATATTAGAAGGGTTTTATTCCTCTACGAACTTTGTAGAGGGGATTTCTAGGTTGTGAGATTTTGTTTTTAATTATATTTTTTCAATAATATTTAACCAGAATTCACATTTAATTTTCTTGTTGTAGGAGTTTATTTCCCACCAACTCAATTCAACCTTAACTACTGCTCTGGGGCAAGAATGAGGTTCCTATACTAGTTACCAATTCCTATTGATATGGTTGTAATTTATCTTATGACCTTTCATTATTCATTGGAGATAATTGTGTGCCTTACAGTATTTCTCTTTCTCTCAAGTAAAGCAATCAGGTTTTAAAGAAGAAAGAAAAAGCCATCAGAGAAATTTTAATGCTTTGTAAAATAAGGAAGTAAACCCTTTAGATGAAATTTCATTTAAAAAAATCTATGAAGTAGTATATGAAATGTTTTAGTCATTAAAAAGGGCTTTATTTGGCAACATTTGTGGCTAAAGCAGTATTAAAAAGAAGTGTAATACTAATAAAAAGTAGTCAGTAGTCTATCATTCCATTTATGAAGAAAATTATATTTATCATTACAAATGTATGCATATTTTATATTAGAAATAGAATATTTTAAAGGAAAACATGAGAAGACAGAGACTTTTAAATTTCCTGTGGAGGTAGTCGTATTGAAACAATAAGTCATGGTGATATTATATATCCTAAAGTATTTTTCCTTCAACTACCCTTGAAGTTGTTCTTTAATCAGTAGTTTCATTAGACATTTCTCTCTCTGTCACACTTATATACATATATATGCATATGTGAATGAGAAAACCTGTTCCGTGAAGTGAAACTTTAATAATTATTTTTAAATGAAGTATCTGGAGAGAAGGTTATATATTTTCAGTTTTATAAAATTTTCTTAAAGATCAATTAATATATAAATATATTTCTATTTTATAAATGATAATATTTTCACTTTTTAAAAACCTCGATAATTTTTTCTTACTGTACTAAATAGACTTAGAATAATAAGCATAAAACATTCTGGCTATGTTTTTGTTATATGGCTTAGCATTCTGGCTATGTTTTGTTGTAAAACTGTATACAGAAGCATAAAATAAAACCAATTGACCTTCTCTAAGTTCTTGAACGGAGTGTGGATATCAGTCTTAAAGCATAGATTTGATTCTTCAGGAAGAAGAAGTTGAAAGAACTGCAGATATAATCCAAATATTTTTAATATCTGAGCTCTATGCTCTTCCAGGCCTTCTAAATGGTTAAGTATTGATGGTTAGATTCGATGTCATTCACAAGACAATTTTCTTTGTACTGTCAGTAATCTCACAAACTGGCCTAAGACCTCCAAGTCATAAGTTATTATCAATCTGTCTTCAGTAGAGGTGTTATTTTATAAAAACCTCTAAGGTTAAAGGAAGAGTTCCAACTTGCATTAAACGTCCTTTACTCCCCTTGTTTGAGGAGCGGTTTACAGAACATTGTTAATGCTTTTTTTTTTTTTTAATTCCAATATAAATTGATTGCAAAACTTACTACTGTTAAGAGATTGACATTTAAATAGTGATTTGTACCAATTATATTTTCTGTATGCAATCAAGCATCATTGATGTTTTGGTGCTCTATCTCAGGTATGTTTGAGAGCTAACTAAAAGTCTGTGTCAGGCTCTACTAGTGAAAAGAAAAGCTTCTTCATTTCTCAGTGTACTTACTCTGTTTTACTTAGAGTTTTAGATGTATTTTTGATATCATGCTGAGGTGTACAAATCTACAGGCTAAATGGAACCATAGTCCTTCAGAATTGGAAGGATCCTAGAAAACTTAGTTGATTTCTTCTTTAGTCAGAGCTACATTATCTCAGATATGTGCGAATACCTTGATGAATATTTTAAAGAATAACAATCTGTTTTAATGTGTAGCAACCCTCAGTCTCAGAAAATTGTTCACAATAACCAAATCTCTACTTAAGAAAATGTTTTTCACTTATTCTCTCTTAGATGTAGTGTTTACTGGAAGGTTCTTTGATAGAGCCCAAGGCAGCTAATAAACTGTGGGTCTCAACTTGTGACTTTCTATTTGAATAAACAAATTGTATTAGTTTCTGTTTTAGTCATTGGGAGGTAAATATACTTAATTTATTTTTAAGACATATCTTGATTTGGAAATAATATCTTGATTTCTAATCATTTTCAAGTACACATACTGTATTTCTAGGAAAGCCATTAAACATTTTTTTTTCTTTCTTTACAAGTCTTTCTAAAAGGAATAAAAGTAATGCTTGTGTCACTATTAAACTTTTTTCAGAAACTAAGGGTGCTCCATTCTTAGATGTTTATTTTGAAATTTTTTGTATTAAGACATTCTTTGGGAGCAAAGTAGTTTTGATATAGTAAGAATTAGATCTACATATTTAATTACTAGTACTTTTAAATGCATAGTTGTTATAAGACTTCAGATATTTAATAATAATTTTTACTCTGATTCATACCACACTGGTGGTATAACTTTTTGTTTTTCTTTTCTGTAACATCTTCAACTAGATTTTATGTTCTGATCTTATGAAGGCCAACTTGGTTTCATATGTCATCGACATTCTAGAAATGGTAAATTGATTGTTTATTTAGAGCTAACTTTCATAGCAGCCATAGCAAAATGAAAAGTAGACTAAACAATGATTGGTAGATTTATATGCTGTGACCTCCAAGGAAACGTCATGGGGATTCCTGAGAACCAAGCGGTTGACTCCTGCGGTTGACCTAATTCTCCCAGTGCTCCACTGGGAAGAGTTTCAAACAGTATATTTTTAAATTTTTGTTTTATTTCTTCTATATCTAAAATATCAATTTGGGATTAATAACAATTTCTAGGTCCCTAATATTCCCAAGGTTTAGTAGTAAATTAACATGATTAAAGGCCTTTCTAAGGTTGGGTCACAGAGGTTCTCATATACAGACCTGGGGAGAAAGTAACTGATTAATAGTGGCCAATGGGACAGTAGCAGCTCATGGTAAGCAAAGAAATACTGGACGGAGTGCATTAACTGAGAGAGGAAAGCAGTGTGCACTTGGGAACTATTTACAACTTTTAAGTCAGTGAGCATAGGTTTTTAAACATATGCATGAGTGTAAATATCATAACATTATTGATATTCATATCTGAATCATATATTCATTCCACACCTAATATTTACATTATAATTTCATTATGACTGTTGCAACTTACATTATTCATTTTAAAGGTCATTGCTTGCATATTGTTAGATATGTATATAGCTTCTCTTTTGTATTTGTTAATGCACATTTATATAAGCAAAGAGAAAGTGTTCTACCTTACTGGTACCCAACTATAATAAATTTTCACTGTAAATTTGAAGATTATTATCTTAGGTATTGTGCCAAACTAATATCTTTAATGACATTGTTTTGTTAAATGTACCATGAGTCTACAGTGAGACACAGTTCCACAATCCTTTATTCTGCAATGCTGAAATCCAAAAGTATGAAAATCACAAATGTTTTTTGCAACTAATTTTTAAATATAAACTTTCCCAAACTGATATTGCTATTTATAGTGTTTATCTTTCTTCATACATTTCACTGCATATATATTAAGGTTTGATTACTGTGTGAAGTGCTATGAGAATTACACAATACACAATATATGCATCAAATTAACCTTACAAAACTTGATGAATACTAAATTATGAAGCATATCTAGCCCCAAAGGTTTTAGATGAAGAACTGGGACTTGCGTTATTTAAACCAAGGTGAAATTTTAAACCCTTGTATTTTGAAACCGTATTTGTGTACCATCAATTTGTTATTGAAGGTCATATAGAAGAAAAAAGTATTAAAGTTGGAAGGTAGTTAGAAGTCACTTACTTCAATCATGAGTCCCCTTTGTAGCAAAAGAAACTGCTGGCCAAGAAAGTGGATTATTTTGTTTAAAATCATGCAGCCAATTAGTGAATGATTAAAGACTGAATCTGACTGTCTATTATCACCTCCTACAAACAAAGGTAGAAAGTGACAGGGGTGGGGGTGAGGGAAGAAACTTGCTATGGCCACTAAAGAAAAATGTGGTGAGATCCTGCAGTTCAGGGGGATGGGGGGGGGGCGGCGGAATGGATTGGGACAATTAGATATCCATATGGAAAAATGGACTCTGACCTCTACATAACATCATACACAAAAATCAATTAGAAATGAATTATGGTCCTAAATGAAAAAAGTAAATCAATAAGGCTTTCAGAAGAAAACATAGGAGATGGTCTTTTTATTCTTGCTATAGACAGATTGTTTTAATTAAAAGCACATAAAGCATTAGCCATAAAAGGGCAATAAAGTAACATGGATTAAAAAAAATTTTTTTTTATCAAACGATAAGAGAGGGAGTTTCAAAATGCAGGAAAGAAATAAAAAAGATGTTCCCACATTTCTGAAAACTGTATTAAAGATATTTAAAGAAATACTGATGCCAAGGTGACGCTTGGCCAGGCGAATCCCTGGAATAGAGACTCAGACTCTGGGCAAAGAAGGTTCTCAGCTTTACGTAGGAAAGAATTCAGACAAGCCGATACAGAGTTTAAAGTGAAAGTCAGTTTATTTAGCAGAGAGAAAGTAAGAAGAGGCCATCCCACAGGTGAAGTGGTGGTCTCTAATCACCAGTGGAAGAGAGACCCCTACTGTTTTCTGGGCTAAGGTTTATATGTGTTTCTTATTTCAATGGAAAACTTCACGACGCGGGGGGAACTTCTGCAAGGTACAAGAACAGGGGCAGGTTTACCTTTAACCTTGTAAGCTACAGTCTGTGGCTAGTTTGTAATAGGTTTCACTACAGGAATGGCCATCACAGTGGATGGTCTGTTCTGTGTGACCCAGGTCTGCCTGAATTCTGTTTTGGAGCATGTACGCAGCGGTCTTGAAATCCAACCTCCAAATTCCTTCTTCTGCAGAAATAGCCCTCGTGCCCCTTCCACATATTGTTACCACAAGTCAATCAAGATAAATCATCCTATTAACACACACACACACACACACACACACACACACACACACACACAGAATTAAATTAACCTAACAATAATGACTATCCAAAAAAGACCAATAAGTAAACAAAAAAGGGGCCCCAAAATATTAATCGTCAGGGATATGCAAATTAAGCCACAGTGAGATAGATAGCACTATAGCCACCCAAATTGTGAAAACAAAAAGACAGATAAATAGGGGACGCCGGGATGGCTCAGTGGGTTGAGCTCTCACTTTGCAGCGCCGGGGACTGAGGATTGAGTCCTGGCCCCGGCCCGTGCAGACCCATGTGCTGAATTGAGGAGTTTCCCCAGTTCAGTTCTCACTGTCTCTGTCTCTGTATCTCTCACAAACAAACAAACAAACAAACAAATAAATAAGATACACCAAAAAGACAGATAAATAGAAACTTTTGCCAATCTTAAGGAGAAAGTGAAACATTGCCTCACTTCAAAGGGAGTATAGGTATACTCCCTTTGGAACACTGGCAATATTTGCTATTCCTAAATATATACAGATAAGTCTTATGGTGTTATAGTGAGTGAAAGGGGAAGCCAAGACTAAAGAGAACCTACTATTTTTTTCAGTTCTATCAAGTTCAAGACTAGGCAAAGTTAGCATTTGTGATAAAATTTAGCATAGTAGTTGCCCTGGATGACATATAGACTGGAAAGGAACCCAAAGGAACCTTATGGGATAATAGAAACATTCTGTATCTTGGTCAGGGTGCTGATAAAGTAGGTATGTATATGTACAAAAAATTTTTAACACCAGTAACCAAGTGAAATGAAAGGAAATGATTTGAGTTTAATGTGAATTTCCTCTGTATTATGGGCATTACCTAGAACATTTAAATGATCACTAAGTATTATGTATCTTGCTAAATTTGAAAGAAAGAGATTCTAAGTCTGAGTAGAATTATTTTTTTCCTGAGGTCTAGAATTTGGCAATGCCAATTGAAATAATACGAGAGAGCAAAATCAGATGTAGCTGGGGAAAAATATATTTTTTGGTAGATTTTTAAATTTATTTGGGTAGGGTCAGGTAAAATATTACCTATATGTAATATGTGGATTTTGAGATTTCAGAATTATTCAAAACCACAGGAATTTACAAGTAACAGAGAGAGGAAAATCCTTCTCTTGATAGTTAAACCCTTATGAAACAAACTCAAGAAGCTTTATGACACAAACTCAAGAATGATATATTCTTCTCCCAAACTAGCTTATCATATCTTTCTGTGTATAAAATGATACTTTTGTCTAAAATTGTTAGACCAAAAATTGGGGGTTGTCTTATACATGGGGATAACCCATATGTTGATTTCTTTATGTTGGGTTAGAAAAATTGGGCTCGCCTTACACAATGGGTGTGTTTTATACATGGAAAAATATGGAAAGTAGTTTGATTTACTATACTTTTTCAGCTATCCGACAAGTTGTTATAAATCTAGTATGGACTCAAAGAAAATAAAAAAACTTTCCTTTGTTTTAATTCCATTCTTACATTTTCCTCTTTGGTTAATGTTACCACATCTGCCTAGGCAATCAGACCAGTAATATTGAAATACTTCTATTTTTTAATTGAGATATATCTTACAAAATGCACACTTTGAAAGAAGTCTTCGCTAAATGATTATTAAATGAATGATGACTGGAAGGCCGCCCAAATTTGTTATTGAAACTTAATAATGATTCGATGATTAGAATCTATCTTTTTTTTTTTTAATTGCCTTAAGAATTGGAAAATAGGGGGAAGCTAGAATGGCTCAGTGGGTTAGGTGCTCACTTTGCAGCCCCGGGGACCGAGGATCGAATCCTGGCCCTGACCAGTGCAGACCCATATGCTGAACTGGGGAGTGGCCCCAGTTCAGTTCTCACTGGGGTGAGACCCCGGCCCAGTTCCTGTCCTGTGCAGCCCCGCCCACCTGTGGAATGAAACTATGTGGAAAAATCAATGATGTGCAACTATGGAGACTGCTCTGGGCCCTCCCCCTTCTCTCTGTCTCTGTCTCTGTATCTCTCTCTGTCAAAAACAATAAATAAAAAAAAAAAGAATTGGGAAATAAATAGACCCATAAGAAAATATGTTCTTTCTTATTTCAGTAATGAAATCAGGTAATGTATACAAACTAAGAGATACAATGTGTATACTACATTCACTTCCCCTTCCGCTTTCTTCCCTTTTAAAAAGGCCTTACTCAGCCAAGAAATGTGATGCCAAGAATAATTTAATGACATATTCTGACATGCTTGCAATAACAGTAATGTTGTTTTGATTAAGAGACATTACATAAGAGATGCTTAGAGGAGAAGCCATGGACAGTCTAGCAAACTAAAACTAATGTGACATATGGCAGTGAGGATATTGTCAACCAACATAGGGAGAGAAAGTTCTATTTTGTATTCCCCTCTACTTTGTACTAGTTGTAAACTTACTGTATATGTCTTCAGATAATGATTTGGAAAGCCAAATCTTAGGTATTTTAACAAAATTCCTTCTGCTACAGCCACCTTTTTTTGTTTGTTGTTTAATTAGAAGATATTTTTACCACGTCTAATCTAAAGCTCTCATTAAATACCAGTAATAAAAGTATTAATGTCAGATACTTGTAGATACTACATGGATATGACAAATTCTTTTTAATTATCATATAAACATATTAAAGCACACTTTTGAGGCCAAGAAATTCAAATAATATGAACTAATTTATATGTATATAAGCAAATACCATAGTAACTATAATGAAAATTAAGCCTCACCAAAATCATTCTTGTTAATAGTTTATGTTTCTTGTTTATGAACTAAAAAAATTATATATTCATTACTTTCTACCAAATATTATTGTTCATAGATATAAACTATTTAATTCCTATCATTTAAAACTTTATTAAATTTTAGAATATTTTCATCTTTTAATATTTCATATTAAATGATAAAAATAAAAATATTTTACAAAGAGAAAAATGATTAGTAATAATAATATTAAAATTTTAATGAGTTTTCTTGGCTCTCATATAAAATATCATGGCGTGAAATAATGTAGAACAAAATGCAAGACCTTTCTCCAGCACTTATTTTATCAGTTACATTTGTGGCTCGATAATTCAATCTTGAGTCACTTTAATTAGATAATTTCAGAACTTTAAATTTTTTCTAACGGTTATGTCAATACCTGTCACTTCATTAGAGTGGGATGATCTACTTACATGAAAAGAAAGTTGAGGAATCAATAGTATTAAAGACCTAATTATGAACAATTAACATATTCTTTTCAAAAACTTTCAGAATGTAAACTCTAGTTGAATAAAACTTTCAGATATAGTTTAGAATTAAAGTAAAATAAGTTTTTCTATAGATAGAGCTTTTTTAGTTCCCAGAGTTGCCTTCCACAGACGTCATGTTAAATTTCTGCTCCCTATAGTACCATATATATATATATTTTTTTTTTTTTCGAGGAAAACAGATGACAGTTATTATTTTTAACACTTTAGATTGGCTCAGTTTAGAAGTTGTGTTTTAGGGTTCAGTTAGATGGTTTGAGAAGTTAACTCTTTTTTAAGAGCTATATTAAAATATAGGGCTTTCCCTCTCCACCCCTCAAACCCCCATATTTGGCTTGCAAACTCTGGAGGCAATTGAGTAAACTTTTTATAAATAAAAATCAGAATCAAATTCTGGCTTCTCCACTAAAAAAGGCGAATGGTAGATTTTGGTTTGAGAGTTAGGATAATTTTAAACAGTGAATAACATCTAACATAGAACTGTGAGTTGCAGCTATATCCATATCAGATCGAACTCTTATACACAAAACATTCTGAGATTATATATTGTTTTTAAATAACTGGGCTCATTGTTGTATAGTAATATGGGAATGCCTCGCAACTTTCCAAGATTAGTAGTAGTTTAAATGATTATAGCATTACTTTCTCTTAATCACTGCTTAATATGGTCATCCATTTACTATATCATACTCAAATAAGTAGAAAAAATCAAGCCTAACAAACAATTTATTATAATATTTTCCTTAGACATACAGGCAACTACAGAATCAGTACTGTGGATTCATGCTGTTATTTATTTTCTCAAAATATCGACCTCTGCAACCGAACTAGTGCAATGGAGAAACAGAAGTTTCAACTAGCTTCTCTTTCCCTGGGACATTGCTCCTGGCTATGTTTGGTTTGACTGTATTCTACTAAGACAGTATGATTTTTCCATTATCCTATGTTTTAGTTTCTTGATATCTCACAAAATTAGCACCAAAGAATGGTGAAATTTGGGGATGACAGCTTGTCTAAAAGTATTGTGGATTGCTTTATTGAACTCTGTCATTATCCTTACGTCCAAGTCGCAGGAATTGATTTTGAGGGTTCTGCCCGCTAGCTGTGCTTGGTCCTCAGGACAGCCTAAAAGAGACCCCTTACCTGACAACATATGCTATTATTTTTAAAGTGGATTTTTAAAAAAGATTTTTGTTTGTTTGTTTGTTTTTTTGACAGAGACGGAGAGAAGGGAAAGGGCCCAAAACAATCTCCATAGTTTTACATCCTCAGTTTTTGACATGGTTTCCTTCCACACAGGTGGGTGGGGGCCTCTCAGGGCAGGAACTGGCGGGGTCCTCCCGCATGTGAGGGATGCACCCTAGAGGCCAAAGCAGGAGGCAAGAACTGAACTGGAGGCTCCCCGCATGGTGGGCATGCCCCCTAGAGTCAGGGGCTAAATCGGGGCCTCCCACATGGGAAGCACATCTCAGTTCAGCATATGGGTTTGCATGGGCCAGGATTTGATCTTCGGTCCCTAGGGCTGAAAAGCAAGCGCTTAACTCGCTGAGCCATCTTGGATTCCCCTTAAACTGGATTTTGTAAAAGAGTGGGGATGGAATTAAGCAAATCATTAGTTATTGGTAAAAAAAAAGGTGTCATACCTTGCAGTTATGGATTATTACCAAATGCTGATTTTTATATGTCAGATATTCAGCAGTGAATGGATTTCATTGTCAAGTTACAAAATAGAAGAGTTTAGTAGAAGTATTTATAAAGATATAGCAAGAAATAGGGGATTCTATAGTAATGAGGGGTGTTGTTATTACCCTTAAACATGAAAGATGAGGAAGGTACAGGGATCAGGAGAAAGGGCACCTTAACAAGGTATGTGATCAGCAGGCACGTAGTTGGGCAGTGAAAACTCCATGAAGGGCTATGGGGATGGGTTCTGGGGTCTTCCTTTTCTCTCCAACTTCCTGCCTGTCCCAGCTGGTAGCCAGATAGCAGGGGCGTTTGTCGCTTATGCTGCCATTGGGCATTTACTGGGTTTGGGAGGTTGGGAAAACAGAGGGGCATAGGAAAATGTCCGAAGCAACTAGTATACTGTAATTGATGATGGTGGAAAATTTCATGGTTAAACAATTTGCATTGGTTAAAATTGTTTCTATTGTTTTAAACAATGACCATAGCCCCGATGCAAAGATATTATGCTTTGATTTACAAGAAAACTAAGAATATATTATGAAATTAATCTTTTACAAATGATTAAGTAGCCAAGCAGAAGACAAATAGCTAGGAAGTGGTAGAACTTGGTTTCAAACTCACCTACTTTTAAGCCCAGCATTATTTCCATTAATTTCCCCTTCTAAAAAATATTCAGGAGTATTTCATTTATTTCCGTAAAAGAATAAGTGTTAAATCTTTTTGACAACCTTAAGCATTTGCCATCAATCAACTTACTATTTAGTGCATGAAGTCAGGTAATCATTTTGGTTGAACTATTTGACGCATAATTGACTATTAATCAATGAGGCTGATGGCTTACAGATTCATTTTTAATTGTATTAACCACAAAAGCAGCCTTGAATTCAAAACAGAGTTTGTCAACTTATTATTTAATACTGGGGAATTTATCTATGAAATATAGTTTAATATAATCATCATATAATTATTACGTGTTTGAGGAAAGTAATTTAATTACATATTTGTATATATTTGCTCAGGCTTTTTCTTCATAATACTTAAGCGAGCCAGTATAAAATAAGTCAGGATCCTTCAGTGGGTTGTGTTAAAAATTTAATGGTTGACAAATAGTTTACTATTTGGGGCTGTTCTGGGTTAAAGCTATTCTTCTATGGTCATTGTCACAGCATAACTGTCTGACTATTCAGTTTCTGTGTCAAAAGGTGGGCAGGTCCCTGGGGTACAGGTAAGAGCTGGATCTAGTCTCAGCTCTGGTCCTATGAGAGAGTGTTAGTTTTCAAATCTATAAAACATGCTTCTTGAAAAATCTGGAGTGAAATTTCATTCTCTAAAAATTATCTTCTATATCAGTGGTTCTTTTAGAATTGCTTGCTTGAATAAAATCTATCAAATTCATGTAGGCATGACAGGTGCTTTTTGTGTGTTGTTTAACAGTAGGTAAATTGAAAGTTAGTCCTAATCCCAGCAATGAGAACTTGGGTCCAATAGTAATTAGTTCCTTTGTTTTACGTTAATTAAAATGGACATTTTCCTTGGTAGCTGTAGTATACAGGACAGCTAATTTAGTTTCCATTTTTTTAAATTAACTTTAATATATTTACATAAAAGAAAAACTGTACAGTGGCAAAGTACAGGCCTAATATTTTAATTTTGTGTGAGCAAATATATGCAACTCTATACATCCTGATAATTTAGAGTAAATATATTATATTAGGTTTTACATAATCGAAAAGGAAGAGTAGTATTGAAAGGTTAAATCAGTACTAACTTTTAATATGTTAATTTTAATAAGGCATAGAAACAGTATTAATAATTAAAAAATATATTGCCTATGAAACTATTTAAGCACTTTTAAATTGAATTGGATTTTTAGAAGAGCCCTAACCAAGAACTCATTCTTTAAACACTTCTTTGCATCTAATGCATGTAAGTGGTAAATATTTTGCAAAAATATTTACTGATTTTGTCTATGTAAAAACATTTTTTTTAAGATTTATTTTTATTGCTTTTGACAGAGAGAGAGCGATACAGAGACAGAGAGAAGGAGGAGGGCCCAGAGCAGTCTCTATAGTTGCACATCATTGGTTTTTCCACATAGTTTCATTCCACAGGTGGGCGGGGCTGCACAGGACAGGAACTGGGCCGGGGTCTCACCCTGGTGAGAACTGAGCTGGGGGCACTCCCCACTTCAGCATATGGGTCCGCACGGGCCGGGGCGGAGATTCGATCCTCGGTCCCTGGGGCTGGAAAGCGAGCACTCAATTCACTGAGCCACCCCGGCTTCCCCTGTAAAAAATTTTTTGCATGTAAATATAAAAAGTATTGGATTTAGTGTGCAGGATTCTTTTTCTAGCTAAGTGACTCTTTAGAGGGTAATTATTCCTGTAGACATTATTAAGATTGTGGAGCAGACGAGATCAAAAAGGAAAAGAGAACGATGTTTCATTTCTACTTCAACCCACAGGTCGCACTCTCTGTGGGAAATGGAGTGGTTGGAGCTGTCCACACACTCATTTCTCATTTCTCATTTGCTTGTTTACCTTTACAGAGAAATCTCATACTGAGTTTTGAAGGATGTTTCCAAAGCCACCTGCAAGAAACTCTTAGCCTCGATATCCCAAATGCCTGGCTTAAGGCTCTCCCATGTCTCTTCTTTGTATCTATTACTATTAATCTGCTCTGCTTACCGTCCTGTTTAGCAAACTTCTCCAAGTTAGGTTTTCTCCCATGGGCTTCCTTCTGGTTAGAGTACTTCCACCTCCTTATTCACCCTAAAACCTCAGTTTAATTTGTTTTTGTTTCAAACGTTTTTTCCACAATATACTGGCCCCATCTATACCTTCCATTTCTTGATCTACCTTCCACCTCAGAAGATACTTGTCGGATATTATGTTAGAGTTGTCCTTAAAGTAAGTTCCACGACAGTGTGGATTTTGTCTAGTTTGCCTGCATTCAGAATAGTTTTTCTTACCGATTAAATATTTTTTTAAATGAGTAAGTGACTGTATTGTCACTTTTCCTGGATGCTATGCTCTGTTCTCTGTAGAGATGTTTTCTTTTGCATACTACAGCATTATTAGGGCTTGGGGACTTTAGAGAAATACTAAGGTGGCCTAACTCATAAATTGACCTGAAAGAAATTTTCCTGAGGGTGCTTTAGATTATGGTATATGTGAACTAGCTATAAACCTGTATTGTGCTTCTAATATTAAAAGAAAAAGGAATAAGAAAAAAATGCACACAATTATTATGGGTCCAGGAACACTACAAATTACATTGCAGTTCTGAGGAGGAAGTTGTCATATTTCTCATTATCTTTTTGAAATTCACCAAACTGAAAATGTATGCTTAATATACCCATGTAATACTGTGAATGTACAGATGGAATATTTGGTATAACATCTATTTTTTATCCTCATAGATTTCACACCCTTGCAAAAAACCTAGGGACAAGTGCTAAGTCATTTGATTTATTTAACTCGGAATTTCTTTGCTTTAGGATTATAAATCAGGCTCTTATTGTCACTTTAATGCAGAAAGAGTTCTTTTGTGTTCATAATATAGATCAAGATGTGATTTAAGTCGAATCTTGTCAAGGTAACTTCTTTTTAAACTATGAGAAGAGACTTGGCTGTAGCCCAAAACTAATGGGAGTCATATTTTATAATAAAAAGCAATATGTTAGTAATAGAGGCTTTGCTGCTTCTCACAGTCTCCACAAGTACAAATTCTTGTCAGTTTTCACAGCTAATGCATTTTTTGTCAAGTCATAAGCACTTTAAAAAAGCCTCTACTTAATATTGTGGAAGACAGAAATTCTAATTTTCTGTAGGAAGCAGAGAAAATAGAGATCTTAGCCCGGAGGAATGAGATATAAGATGCCTGACTATCAAAGGAATCTCATTTTGAAAAGAGAGACCATCAGAAAGTAGAATAGTGCGAATATAAAATTGAACGAAATTTCAAATTGAACATAAATGGGTGTCGTACTGCCGGTTCTTTTTTCCTTCCTCACATTTTACAAAGGGATCCTTCAACTGATCAAATGTAAAAAGATGACAAGAAATAATTTATGTTTGTTCACATCTACTATTTAATGACTCCTGTGAGAAATGAAAGCTAATTTTGTGTGTGCATGTACTGCAGACACTTGTCACACATTGCTTATAGTTCTTGTAGAGCACTTGTCTATAACGTAGAGTTAGATATTGATATGAAACTACGGCAAAAGTTTCAGAGAGTTTGTTTACTAAACTTTTAACTTCTGTGACTACCAGTGTAAAAAAGCCATCACATAGAAAAAAAGGCCAGTGTGAGCAATTAAGTCAAATGCAGAAAATTCGCTTTAAAAATATTGATTACATTAAGAAGTTATCGTCTTAGAGAAGCAAGTCAGTATTTATTAAGTTTATAAATTTTATGAAAAAGAAAGGCTAGTTTAATTTACATTTTTAACTTATGGAAACTCACTTTATTCTTCATTTTTTATACTGTACGTGAGATTCCTAAATCTCTCATCTGCCTATGAACAGCCTGGGTTTTTTAAGAGTTTCCAAGTTTTTTCTGTTTTGTTTTGTTTTTAAAGAGTTATTTTATTGATTTTTAACAGAGAGAAACAGAGACAGAGAGAGACAGAGAGAAGGGGGAGGGCCCAGAGCAGTCTCCATAGTTGACATTATTTTTCCATATGGTTTCACTCCACAGGTGGGCACAGGGCTGCGCAGGGCAGGAACTGGGCCAGGAGCCTCCCACATAGGTCCCGGCAAGAACTGAACTGGGGGGCACACCCCAGCTCAGCATGTGGGTCCGCCTGGGCCGGCGCCGGGATTCGATCCTCGGTCCCCAGGGCTTCAAAGCGAGCGCTTAACCCGCTGAGCCATCCCAGTTTTCCCGAGTTTCCAAGTTTTAAGAACATTTATGTAACTTTTAATATTTAGTTTTGAATTGTGCAAACCCACTATGTGCACATTGTTACCACTATGCTTATGTTTTCCTTCTTTGCAAGAGTGTCACAGATGGAGGTGAATATTTTTCTTTGATGTCAGTGTGGTATTCTCCAAGAAGTATCATTAGTGACTTAGTAGATGTGACTTTTTCCTTACTCTTGTTCTCTGGAGTGAATTTATGTTGAAGATGTCTCTTTTTATTATTTTCTTCTTGAATCATGTGATAATGGTCTTCTTTATTTACATGACCGAATTCCAAATAGCAACTAAGCTGCTTTGGACATTGTAATATAATCTATTACTTAGCTTCTCTCCTTTTATTTTTATTTTTTACAAATTGGTTTGTAATATAATTGAATACTTATAACATGTTTTCCGGATGAAAACCCTGTAGTTCACAAAATTTAAGTAAATAATAAAATAAAGATATTAATATAGGCCTAATAATCTAGTGGATTTTTCTACTTACAAAAAGTACATATGTGCCTTGTTATTTTCTTCTTTTTAGAATCATTGTTCCAAATAAAACATTTCACTAGACCTTGAAAGTTTAACTTTACTCTTTACATTTCATTTTATTTTTTAATTTTATTGTTAAATTTATTGGTGTGACATTGGTTGGTAAACATTTCATACATTCCAGGCATACAACATTGTCTATGTGTTGCATTATCTGTTCACCATTCAGAATCTTGAGCATATCTAGAGAGTCACATGCTAAAATAATTGTTTTAGACAAAATCTTTTTACTGATAATCTAATAGAATACACTTAGTTTTATTCACTAACAGTCTGTAACTGGAAAACATAATATAACTTTCATCAACCTAGGTTATTATGTAGAATGTCTTATTTAGGTAATTTCTATTGGAATTAGTTTGTTTACATTACCTAGCAATTAAAACTTATTTAATTATTGTGTTTTAGAATTTTCAGACTGTTTTAAATTAACTATTTTTATTCTTAAAATTAGCTCCTATTATTAAAAAGCATTACTTTTTCTTAAAAGAAGGTTGCTCTTTTTGATCCTAGGTATATACTAAAAATGGTGATTTGTATGAAAGCCTCCATTTAGATCATTGAGTGAAAAAATATCATTCATTTCAATTCTGTATCTTGTTTTAATATGCCATAGCATATGTGTGTTGTCTGTAAATATGCTCCTTAAGTAGTCTCATTTGTTTCCAAGAATTCAACTATCAGAGAGATAGGCTGCGAACTCTTGAATTTCCACCTCCAATCTAAAACCTGTGCAGAGCTTCAAATTATATGTTTAATGGCCTGTTTGATCTCTCTGCTTAGATGTCTAATGACAACTTAAACTAATAAACTCAAGACCCCTCCCTACACTCTGGAATGAGCCCTTCCCCTAATGTTTTCAATCTCATTCAATGATGACTGTGTGTACCTAGTTGCTAGAGCCAATAATTTTGGAATCACCTTGGCTCCTCTCTTCCTCAGTATGTTATCAAATTTTATTGGTCCGAACCTTTTTCTATTCCATTCTTTATTTTACCATCACTGATATCACTATAAACCAGAGAGTCACCACCCTTTTTTTGCCTGGAGTAGGGATAAGCCTCTTGGTCATTCTTCCTAATTTCTGTTGCCATTTGCAAAAAGGTATAAATGCTTAATTTATAATATGAATAATATGAATATGAATAGCAAGTCCCTGTAAAGCTGGAGTGTCCAATCTCCGGGCCACAGACCGATCCCCAGTTCATGACCTGTTAGGAACTGGGTCTCAAGCAGGGGATGAACAGCAGGTGAGCACGAAGCTTCATCTGCATTTACAATCACTCCCCATTGCTCACATTACTACCTGAGCTCTGCCTCCTGCCAGATCAGTGGTGGCGTTAGATTCTCACAGGAGCAGGAACCTTATTGTGAGCTGCACATTCGAGGGGTCCAGGTTGCACTTTCCTTATGAGAATCTAATGCCTGAATATCTGAGGTGGAGCTGAGGCGGTGATGCTAGTGCTGGGAAGAGGCTACAAATACAGATTAACATGAGCCGAGAAGTTTGACTGCACAGAGGCCATAATAAATCAATTGCTTGAAAACTCATACAAAACCTTATCAGTGAGTAGCAAGTGACAATTAAGTTACATCTGGAGGAAGGCTGTATAGGGGCTGCATATACTTCGATTGTACAGCGGCATCTGGTGGCAGGCTTAAAGTTAGATTCCGACACTTATTTTAGTCTGTGTGTGGCCTGCCCATTATTTTATTTACCACTTCCCTCTTCGACTCTTTCCCGCACTGCACACTTGTCTACTTGCAAGAAAATAAGTTCAAGACTCTCACTGATTCTGCATTATGGTGTGTTGTAACATTATGTCATTATATATTACCATGTAATAATAATAGAAATAAAATTAACAATAAATGTAAAAGTGTTTGAATCATCCTGAAACCACCTCCCCCACACTGTGGTCAATGGAAAAATAGTCTTCCACAAAACCAGTCCCTGGTAACAAAAAGGTTGGGGACTGTTGCTGTAAAGTGTCTCTGCCCACCTCTTGAAGTTCATCTCTCATTTCTCTCTACTTCTATGCTTCAAACGAAACTTACTTCAATTTGTTTTACACATATGTTCTCTTTTCACATCCCGGCATTAAAAGAGGAAATTGCTTCTTCCTGGAGCTCCTCTTTCCACCACTACATCTTCACACACATAATGTTACATCATCCTTTATGTGTTAACTAAGAAATCACTTCCTTTGCTAATCTCCCCAGAGCAGATTGGGTATCCCAATGAATGATGTTTCTGCATCTCCTTTCGTGACACTCATCAAACTTGTAATTATGTGTTTACTGCTTATCTTTTCCTCTAGAATTTAAATTTCATTAGCACATAAACCATTTTATATCCTCTGCTGAATTCCTTCTATCATAAGACCCTGAACAAAGACTGAATGGAAGGAGCATATGAGTATTTATTGAGTAAATAAATGTCATTTTGATTCTTCATTGTTTGCTCACTATACTGTCCATTTCTGGAAGTGTCTTGCTGTCAGATTTGTGGACACATGTATATATTCACACTTATATCCAAGTCCAAGTTTGCAATATAAAATCCAGTCAAAACCACAACCTTCCCTTTGCCATGGGGCAATTAGAAGCCTTTCTTTGACTCTGTCTTCAGTTAGCGGTAAATTTATGACTTTCAAGAAGTGGGATTTTTTTTCTAGAAAAACAAATTTTATTTTCTTGGTAGTTAGACTTAGCCTTTAAAAATATTTCCGATTATTACTAACATTCATGAAAATGAATTGGATAGGATATGTAAATCTAAAACAAAAGATCGTCAGGAACCAAATCCGAAATTGTAAACCTCATTAATTGAAGCCACACCTCAATAGCACATTGGTTCCACTTATTTTTTTATGACAGCAGACCTATGGAAGACTCTTGTATACAAAACGAGTCAGAAATGATTACACTAGAAAGGTTTAATTGCACTCTATGGTGATATCTTTCTTGTGTGAATTAAATCAGAATTTATGTTTTTGTATTCTTGAACTGTGATTTGATATTATCTGTGATTTTTGTCAAACATATCCTACATTCTCATCTTCATTCTATTGAAAAGCTACATTCTACTGCTAATTAAAAATCATCTTGAGATCTGTGTTACCACATAATGTTTGGAAAGGAGAGTGTTGTTACCATTTACTCTCAAAATTATGTGTAACCTGCCACTGTCTACTGCTAGCATCAGAAACTGTGGGGCCCATGCAATGAACTTGAACTCATAACTACTCTGACTGGCAAGGCAAGCGGTAGAGAAGGGCACAGATTCTTCTCCAGATTAAGTTTTAAGCAACAGTAAATTAAAAGAGTGACAACATTTAGGGAATCTCAACTTCAAAGTACTATTTTTAAGTTACTAAATTTTCAAATTAGAAAATTTATTGATATGGAAAACTTACTAAATTTCCCAGCCTCCATTCTCACATTGCCTCCCGCTTCTTCCCAGTGTGTGAATAGCACCCACAGAGGTCCAGCTGGAGACTACATTTCCCAGCACTCTTGTCAGCTTCCAAATGATGTAAGTTCTCATTTAGGGAAGCTAAGCAACGGTCACAGGGATAGTCTTATCCGATTTCTCTCTTCTTCTTCTTGTTTTTTTTCCGATTTCTTAAGAGAACACTACTCCTCTCTGTTTCTTCTCTTTCTCCTTTCTTGGGCTGGATAGAGTAAGCTAGCTTCAAAGGGTAGATGGGGGCAACAGGGAAGCAGTGCAAAAAGTCAGGAGAAGCCTGGGTCTTTAGACCATCTGTGCAGAAGATGGCTTACCTAAACTGGAACTGAAACACGAAGAGACATACAATTCGAAGAGAAACCAATGTATTTATATTTTTTTAAGTAATCTTTTTTATTTACTAAATAATGCAATTAAAATATAAATGCATATGGATATGCAAGGGCTATCCTGAAACAAAAACAAAAAAAACCAACCATTGTCAATATAATGGGAACAGTTATATGTCTGGATATTTTCCAGACAGCCCTCTTAGCTGTATGCATAACTGTGTATATGCATATGCATATGTACTTTTTAAATTCTATTGACATGTAACTTAAGTAATGTGTTCTGTGTTTAAGTCAGAAAAAATATTTTACAATTTTTATCAATTGCAAAAATGTGATATGATTTTGCAAGAGATTACAAAGAAAGTAGAATTGAATTTTTTTCAATCAAATTATTTATTTCATTTTTTGGTAGAAAATACTTGCATGTAGGAATACTTTGTTGTAGAAAATATAAGTAGATTAAAAATTACTAACTTAAAAAATTTGTTGACTTTCTTTGTTGTATGGTGTTGTGCAACCCCAAAGATGTAGAAAGTAGATGACACCTTTCATTAAATGCGTAGGCATTGGGAAGTTATCTTTGATCTCTTTTTAGATTAAGAATGTAGCTTTGTTTAAAAGTATGAAGGTTATATATGTGCCTAAGAGTAGTTTAATAACATAAACCCAAATTTAGGCTCTAACTCTAGATCTCCCAATAAGCAATACTAACTACATGTGAGGGCTGTCCAGAAGAAATTCAGCCATTGTTAATATAATGAGAATGGAAACATGGCTGGATATTTTCTGGACAGCCCTCATATATACAACTTGTTTAAGTTTCTTTTCTTTTTAAATTTTGAAATTCTTTTGCAGTTGGTACCTGTTAATGTTTGCATAGCACTAACATTAGTGGCATTTAGAGTAACAGTTATTCAACTAAACTGTCTTCTTTATTCCAAGTTGCTATATCGTGTCTTGGGCTTCTCTCTTCTAGTCCTGGTATTCATTAATATGTAACTTAAGAGTTTGTGGTGAGCCACCCATGAGTCGTTCTCAGATCATCATAAAGTCATATAAGAGAACAGATGTTACTGTGGGGATCTTACTAACTAGGAGTGCATCATTAAGTGTCATGTTTGCAACTTTAAAGGCAACATTCACATTCCGATTTCATAACAGCTAATGTAAGCATAAGGCTCTAAGTGTGGCTTTCCAAATTAGTATCATTACCAGAAAGCCTCAATGCCCACACAATGAGCTGGTGACAACTTGATTGTGTTCAGACACTTCCCAAATTAGGTGCTATATTTGAAAACTTGGCCAAGTGAGATTGACACACGCTTCTCAGGGAGCAGTGAGACAAACAGAAGGCGGATCAAATTTGGCCTGCCACTCCTTGACAGGCTTGCTTTAACTTCCTCTCCCTGAAGTTCATTGTCTTACATTCTTTCCACTGAAATTGTGACACAAAGGTTATGACGAGCATGTGAGTATAGCTAGTGGCTTATTATACCTGCTATGACTTGAGCGTTACAGAGCAGCGTGGTGTGGCTTGAGCTGACCTCTCTTCCTTCCTCATATCACAGCTGCTCTGCTGAGCTCCACATACATGCCATCCCCATTCAGAGAAACACAATCTGTGTGTTAATATGCTCCTCATCCTCAAAGTGCATATTTACTTGTCACATTAATATTTTGCTTAAACCAACTTTCCCTGAAATTTAAGAATATAAATTACTTGATTGTTGCAATCCTATTGCAGGCACTTTTCCAACATCCAATTTACACATATATTGAAGTAATGGACATTCTTAACAAACAGGAGTTTTCATTTATTTATAGTCATCTAAATGGAATTGAAAAGACAATATTGATGCAGGTTTTTTACAAAGTGGACCTAATAGTTGCCAACCCTTTTAGAAATCCTTATTGAGTCTGAGACACGATTGCCTTTATTCTTGTATCCTTAGTTGTTTTGTTTTGTTTTGTTTTGTTTTCATAAGACTGTCATTTTTATTGGCTTAAATTTGAGTACAGATATGCAAAGGATGTCCTTGGAAGTCTATAGCTTATTGCGTTTCTCCTTCCTCTAGATATTTGAAACATGGTGTTGTCAATTACAATAATAATACAGACTTTTGGGAGCAAGCCTGTCATTGCACACAGTGCTGACTTTGAAGTTAGAAGATAAATGAGAGGAATTGGGGGGGGAGAAAGTTAGCATTCCTAGAACAAAACACTTCTATTTATTTTTGAAGGGAACAGAAGACAGCTGATAAAATTACTTCTTCACACCTTTATTTTCATGTTTTTGGCTGTTCACTGTTCTTTCAAAAAGCATATCACCTATGTGATAAAAGTGTATAGTGACTCTCACTATTCTTTCCAAAAGAAAATGTTTGTCCCATATTACTGTTTCATGTATTGATATTCCTAATACAGGGTCCAGTAGAAGTAATGCCTTTGTTAAAAAATTAGTACAGTGTGCTTGAGAGTGATATTGTTATGTTACAGAATTACATGCTAATTACTTTGTAATAAATGATTTGATATAGATTATCAGCTCATAAAAAAGGGGTGTGACTTTTCCCAGACCCTGTATAAATTTTAGTTGAAATTGTGGGATAGATTAAGATAGCAAATAATTTATCCAAGGTTTATGTTTCATTCGAGTTATAATAAAACAAACTGATCATGTAATGTTTCAATATATAGTTATTGATAAAAATAGTAATAGAATTTTAATTTATTACTATTTTACTATGTTGATGGCATTATTCTAAGAACTTCATATATACTATTTCTTTTTAGCCTCACAGCAAAGCCTAACAGAGGTTTTATCATTATTCCACATTAAAGATGAAGGAACTGATTCGTTCAGAGAGCTACTGTCATGTTTATTATAGAACAAAGCTAAGTAGTAGAAGTTAATATTCCACCATTACAGAACAGTCCAGGGCTTGTGACCATGCGTGCACCTACCGGGCACCCACGTGATGGACTCCTCAGCAGCTGAAGACTTTCACCCTCCCTAAGGCCTGTCCTCTCATGAAAGTCTGACGACAACTTACTTCAAGCCAAGAAAGTTGGGCAGATCTGACACACAGATATAGATTCTTTTTATCTGTGAAGTTTTATATTTTGACTAAAAATAGCTATGTCTTCTTAAGCATATTAAATTCATGTAATCAAAGGTTTGTTAAAATACTGATGAGGGAATCACACAATACTTCCACGTACTTTGAATCCTGTGACCTTCCTAATAATCACATGAACACAAAGAACACACACAGACACACACACACTTACTTTGTATAAGATGAGGAAATCAAGATTCTGAGAGATCAGGTCACTTATTTCTACTCTCTTGGCCTCTTGTTTCCTGTACAAAAATATTTTCATTCAACACCTTGAACAACTACAGTCCCTTGTGCTAAATGTATTGAAGAAATAATCTCTCTGAATTTTTTAATTGTACAAAGGTATTAACAAATATGCATAAAAAAATGACTTACTCAAAGTTTGAATATTTGATCTCATGGTGCCACCAACTCGCGTGAGATCTTTTTCAGATTACCACTTCAGGTCTCTATGTTTCAGTTCGTGATCTGTCAGGGAAGAAGTTGGCTTTGAGCTTTCTGTTGTCTTGCAAATGGTTGTGTGTAGTGCCATGCGTCTGAAGGCCGGTTGTGACCGAGTCAGAACAAAATTGTGTTATCATTTGAATTTGTGTACAGGAAGCGCTGAGATAGGCTGGCATATCCCAATTATGGGTAAACACAGAATTTATGTGCAGAGGTCTCCATACACACAGAGCTGTGTGAGAAGATGGGATAGTGCTGTAAGAACAACTGGGCTTCTACATCTAAGGTTTTAACACTTTAATGATGGACAACCACAGATTAATATCTTATCCCCAAACCAAAATGTTAGCATATTATGTAGTGTGATTCTTAATGGTAGTATTTAATTAAAACAGAATTGCAAAAGAGTAATCGGCATTTAACTATTCCTAAAATATGTGCTTTGCTTTGAATATAAAGTGAGTCCCTTTGTCCTCTGAATAAAGTCCATTCCACAAAATAAACAGTCACCTTTCATTTAGCACTTTGTTTTGGTTTATTTGTGGCACACCTACATAAGGAAGATCATTTTCTCCTTTTAATTTTGTTTAAGTCATTGTCATGAGCCAATGTGCTGCTGGCTAAACACCTCCGTGCGCATGTGATGCATAAAGTTTCTTAGTTAATTGACTAAAGTCCTGTAGACAAACAGATCTGGACTCAGTGACCTTGAATAAGTCTTTGTTTATCTACTTACAAGGCTCTTGTGAGGGTTGAAGAAACACAACAACACATACACACACACTCACTCTTAGGGCTGCATGTGAAACACAGTAAGCATTCAGCTATGGTTTTCCTTATGAAAGAGGTTAAATGAAGATTTGATCATCTGTGTTGGATGCTTTCATCATTGAGACAAATATTAAACATTTTATAGTTTGTAATATTTTTCCATTAGCACCAAAACTGTCTTTTCATATGTACCTGAACATTATATTGGGGAAGTTAAACACATTAAAAAGGAGAGCATAAACATTTGGTAGAAAGCATCTCAGAAATCACAGTGACAGGGTTGTAGATTTACTATCTAAGTATTTCACAGGTCATTCATATTTTTTCATTAAGGCATTAATGTTAAAGTACATACAACAATCTCCTGGCACCACTGATTTCCGAACATTTCAACACCAACATTCACTGTCCTTAGTAACTAACCCTAAAGCATTTTCTATGCAATGACCATGCATCAAGTTCTTGGGTAGACACGAGAATTACACTGATTTGGAAATATCAAAAAATATTACTGTATTTAGGCACTTCAATGATTTATTGGGGGAGAAGCTGGGATGGCTCAGCGGGTTGAGCGCTCGCTTTGAAGCCCTGAGGACCGAGGATCGAATCCCAGCTCCAGCCCAGGCAGGACCCACATGCTGAACTGGGGTGTGCTTCCCGAATGCGGTAAGGCCCCCAGTTCAGTTAAAAAAAAAAAGATTTATTAGAACTACTTTTTAGAAACCTTGTGCTAAAGTTTTATAACTTTTTTAAGTTTGCGTATTGCTGTAGAATATAAGATGCTTATATAAGACGCCGTAGAGAGTACCTTTATTGCAGTCTTTTAAAATTTGATGCAACTAACATTTATGAAGTGATTCAGTCAGTTCTTGGTAGTAAGTGCCAGAACAAAGCTTAATACCTTCTGGCCTCAAATTCTCTGTGTCGTTTACTTACATCTTGTGCTGCTTAAAGGGTCTCAAAATGGCATGCCAGGCAGTCACTTAGAATTTCAGAATGTTGATGACAAAAACAGGGGCTCCAGTGTACGACTCAAATCTTTGATAGCTTTTCCTTAGAGCTTTAAATGGTTGCCATCCTACCGTTGGATAACATAGACCATGAGAACTCTCCATTTAGTGAGCGGGATGGCAGCCAGGAGGCAGAGGGAAGACCCACGGAGATTCAGTATGGAGCTGGAAGGAGGCACAGGATTAGAATGCAAAGCCTGCCTTCTCCATCCGTGCTTCTGACGCTGGGCTACTCTCTCCAAATGTTTTACACAGTTGCCAAAAAATCTGCATAGAAATAATATTCTTTTGTGCTTGCAGCGTTCATTAGTTAGCCTGAATTTTCTCTGAATATCAAACACATGCCCAAGTGACATGAGATAAAAAAGCAGCAGGCAATGCAATCCAATTACCCAAGGAATACTGCCAGTCCTCAGCATAGATGCTGAGGGGTAGAACCTCAAGGCCCCTCTACATGTATCTCTGGTTGCTTATATCTGAGAGTTTGGGTTGGTCAGCTTTAAAGAACCTAATGAATTGCTTCAAACAACAGTTGGCTTTTAAAAAATATTGTATCCACTTGTACTTTGAACATATATCTCATCCATCTCGGTCTGAACGACCTATTGTCCCAGTCTCCCCTTGCCTTGTCCTGTGATCCCCTGAGCATGATGTCGTACTTATCACTCACACATTCCTTCCTCTCTTTGACGTCCATATTCCGTTTCCTTCTCTGTAATTCTAGCCAAGTTACATTTCTTCCCTAAGTTACAGCATGCCTCAGCATAGTTTTTCTTGTTTACTGATTCATTTATTCAACGGCGCTACAGGGTGCCAGTGAGCTGACTGCAGGGTGACACGTAGAATGCTGGCATGCGAGGCATGGGAAAAACGCCGTAACTGGGCGGAGATTTGAAACTGTTCAGTGGAGGAGATCTATGCCCCCCAATCAATATCCTTTGCTTTAAAATTGCTCCTGGATTTAGACAGAGTGACACTATCCAGAGCTGTATATTTCCATCTGGGCTTGTAATTGCAATTTTGATTTTTTATTTGGATTATAAACCTATCCCAGCTGGGTTTTCTTGTGAGGCTTCATTCTGGATGGCAAAAATAAGATCTATTTAATATTTTAAGCATATTGCAGCTTAAAGAGTACTTTTGCATTCTACCCCAGGGCAGGTGGTTCCATTTACATTTTAAAAATAAAGAATTTGAGGTTATTGATTGCAAATTGCCATGAAGTGCACATCATATTTCATTTGATTCTACATGGTGCAAGTGTTCGTTTTCCTCACCAGGGGCCTAAGGGTACAAGATAGCTTTTTAACAAGATTGCCGTTCAGCTTTATTTCTAACTGTAGTCGTCTTCGTCACACTACACCTCTTTTATGGGATCTGGGTGCTGGCTGGGGAGGGTGGGGGACATGCAGGTAGGTATCCTAGGTGCCCTCTCAGCCAATAACAGCTGGTTTGCAGTGTGGCAGCAATGAGTGCCGTTTTCCAAATAGTCAGTTCTGGGTCTGGGTCATAACTCACTTCCTATCTCCCTTGTCTTTGTCAAGTGTGTGTGACCAGCTCTGTCCAATAAGTTGTAAGCACAAGTGTCATCTCTGGTTACATTTTTATGATTGTGGGACCATCCGTGTTTTCTCTCTGATACTGAAACCAGCCGTGCTCCAGGTAGGGGCTATTCCATCAGTGTGAGGACAGTGACGGCATGAAGAGGAGCACACCGTCTACGCGTGATGAGATTTTGGTGTAAGAGACAGCATTTTGTTTCTCTTCAGTTGTTGACGTATGAGGGAGTGTTGGTTACTGCTCCAGAATCTCAGATATCCTGATTGAGACAGAAAGAATACTTTCACATTCAGTTGCTAACTTTATTTTAAAGGTTCCTCACGTTGACTGGATGTTTCTCTCTCTCTTATATGCACATGTTCTTCTTTGTATACATTATGTACTTCTCTTTACCACTTAGCACCATCGATAAATTCTAAGGGAACTGTATTTAATTAAATTACTAATTTAAGTGAGGGGTATTATAATTGATTCCTAGTCCTCCAAAAGTTAGATCATTTTTTTAAATAACTCATAAAATAAATATTTCTAAATAGTATTACTTCTTTTATTAAGATATAAAACATATGAAACTACAGTTTTATCCATCAATGAGTAGGTTGGAAAAGACAGCATATGAGAAACTATTTGGGAGAAAATGAGTAATGTGTAATGAAGTAGACCATGTAAGCATGGCTTCTCTTGCCATGTAAAGAAGCAGAGAAAACTATTTTTCTCTCTCGTATCTTACTCCATCTGTCCTGCAAACTGATAAAGTAAAAACAGACAACTGTTGGAAACTCATACTTCTCCAAGGAGGGCAAGGTTTAAGGAATGACAAGGAGACTGTAGGATGGAAGTTGCACTATCGATTAGAAGGCCGGGCGAGTAGAACAATCTTGGAAATACATCTAAAATATTGGCATTGGTTCTTGAGTCCTACTCAAATTCCAAGTCATAATAGACTTGGACTGTAATACCCGGACCCATCTCAATGGTCTAAAATTGGAGTCTTCTTTTTTCATTATTGAGAGAGCTGCTAGTTGCAAAAGTGTGTGTGTGTGTTTGGAAATGTTGTAAAAGAAGGTAATCCAGATGTGCTCATGAATGGACCGATCTGTGCTCATGTCTGCTGGGCCTCTACTGGTTACTATATCTGCGCTATTTCATTCAAGTCTCGAAGTTATCCTGAAAATTCACACTATCTCCTCCTTATTCGACATCCCTCAATTCCACAATTCCATGTTATT
>PVKE010002969.1:37583-76655 GCA_004027555.1 Craseonycteris thonglongyai
TTCAGTGCATAGTTATTTCTATTTTACTTTTTGACAGATAGAGAGAGAGACAGAGACAGAGACAGTTAGAGAACCAAACTGTGGGAACTCCGCAGTTCAGCACGTGGGTCCTGCCTGGGCCGGAGCCGGGATTCGATCCTCGGTCCTCGTGGCCTCAAAGCGAGCGCTCAACCCGCTGAGCCGTCCCGGCTTTCCCCCACAATAAGTGTTTTACACCTAAGGTGTTTAATAACATAACTGTGCTAATATCCGCAGTAGTCTCCAGGAGGTGTTTAAATCACTGAGCAGACGGATGGTAATGGGCGCTGTGCTCCCTGTCAGCCAAGCTATAAATGATTGTTCACTAGTCCTAAACTCCATAAATTCGGGAAGGACACTCATATACAGTCCCTTTCTTACAAAACACCCAGCCCTCCTTTGCATAAAAGCAAGAGGCTCTGGGGGAGTTTTCACATTAATATCCATATCAGTAAGAGGAATGAAAGTGACTTGGGTAGCAGCGTTCACAACTGGGGACATCTGAAAGATTCATCATTCTGCCCCATCAACGGAAAAGCATCCAGCTCATTTTCCTTCACCCTGTGAGCAAGAGTAACAGCAGTGGCAGCTAGCTATTCCCATAGCTGTCACTAAATAACTTACCCTATAGTGTAACCAAGGGATGGGACAAGATGTCAACCCTCAAAATAAAATTAAAATAAAATAAGATAAATACATAAATACAAGAAAAGGACCCTTTTATCTACTGTGAAATGTGAAGTAGTGACTTTTATTCCCAGATAGCTTTTAGATCAGCCTGGTGAATTCTAATTTACTAATACCAGAAATAGTCTCTGGCTTATGTTTTTAATACCCTGATTTAATCCCTACCAGATTTTTCTGATTTGTGTGGTTGAGTTGTAGGCTGAAACAGGAAGTGATAAGTGAACTGGGCCTACCCACCTACCTCCCTTTTTTCTGGCCTGCTAACTAAGTGAAACAAATTACAAAAGCGAAACAAAAAATATACAATTATTTAGTTCAGCCTATTTTCTTAGTTTCTTATATGTTTATTTTTTTATGGTAATACTATTTAAAGAAAACATGTCATGTAGAAATTTATTTCAGTAACTACATCAAAAGGTTTTCCATTTTAATGAAAGAAAGCTCCCAGAAATGAGCTGCTCTAGTCACTTTTCATAGTGTTTTTCTAATGTCACTAATTCCCCTTCGCTGTAGTGGGATTTTGTGTCCTTGACGTTCTCATGAGATTTTTATAATATATATCCATGGACTTGGTGTTGCAATGTCAATGGAAATAAGCTAGCAAGTCTATGGAGATATATGTCAATGATGCAAATATTTCTAACCTGTGGAAGTAGCAATATGTCAAGATGATGGCAAATAATACCAGGGGGTTTCTGGGGATACTATTTTCTGGAGCAAAAACAGTGCAACAGTGGCTGTCAATGCAGCTCTATTGAGACACTGATCTGATTATCAAGGATGTAATAAAAGAAAGATTGCTGGTGTTTGTGGTCATTGGAATGATGTTTTTCTGTAGTTGGGTAATTGATGTTTTTATATATCCTATTGCAATGCACTTAAGAGCTTTTATATGTAACATAAAAAGAAAATCTCTGGTTTGCTAACACATTCAAACCAAGAGGAAAGGAGATTTTTCTGGGATAGTACCATCAAGAGGGCATACATATTTTTACTCTGTACCTAGTCTGAATCTGGTTATTAGCTATTAAAGTAAACATTAATATTCTTTGCTTCTATGCTAATTTCTAAGGGTGGTTCAACTTTGGTAAAATCTGAGTTTGACATAGATGTGTTCATAAAACTTCTAAAATATGACTTATAAATGAAGCATGACCTTAATCAGATAAATGGAGGAAAGGCAAAAAAAAAAAAAAGGTCATCCATGATTTATTTAAGTGTATCCAAGATAATACCACGAGGAAAGTAATTTGACCTTACAGGGTAAAGCAATTTATTATAAATACAGATATTTTTGGTGCACTAATTTAAGTTTCTGCACATGGATAGAGTCCAAAATAATATATTGAAATTCATGATTTTGAATTATGTGAGCTATTCAATCATTACTGCTGGAGCACCAGACATAAGGAGTAATTTCCAGCAACGGAGCTATTAGAGTGACAGTGAAGTGGCCGAGAGAGCTAGTCCTGGAATAGCTCTTGAAGAAATAATCAAAATAAAACCATAGTCTTTCAGGAGGAAGAGGAGCTTATATACACAAACACATGTCTAAAACCTTTCAAATAGCTCAAAGTAATTTCAAGCACGTTTTATCTTCTTTTGTCATAACGTGATAGAGATAAGGGCAAGGACTGTTCTATTTTTGCATGGGGAAATGGACACAAGCTCTAGTGATTGTGGTTCTTTCTGTTAATGTACCTAAGTAGCTTCATTTGAATTTAGTTGTGTCTAAAATATTCCAATTTTTACTTATTTCAGCGTAGTTCAAATGTGTAAATAAAATTAGACTATTTTTTAATATTCTACTTTACTAATACTGTATTTTCCCACATATCAAATCAGACTTAATTCTCAATTTTAAATGCCCCCATTGATTTTCTATCTTATATAATTTTATTTCTGGAGGACTAACAGTACAAAGATCATGACATACTATAAAGCTGTAGTAATCAGACAGTGTAGTATTGGTAAAAGAACAGACAAACAGATCAGTGGAACAGAATAGAGAGCCCATAAAAAGTTCCAAATAAATATAGTCAATTTGTTGCTGGCAAAGAAGCTAAGGCGGGAAAGCTGGGACGGCTCAGCGGGTTGAGCGCTCGCTTTGAGGCCCCGAGGACCGAGGATCGAATCCCGGCTCCGGCCCAGGCAGGACCCACGTGCTGAGCTGGGGAGTTCCCACAGTTCAGTTCTCTAGCTGTCTCTGTCTCTGTCTCTCTCTCTATCTGTCAAGAGTAAAATAAAAATAAATATGCACTGAAGATAAAATAATTACTCTCTATAAATATAAAAAGATAAAAAAAAAAAAGAAGCTAAGGCAATACAATAGAGCAAAAATAATCTGCAACATATGGGGCTGGAAAAACTGGACACAACTGTATTAAAAAAATGAGTATAGACACAGATCTCACACTCTTTACAAAAAACAGTCAATAGTGGTTACCTGAGGGTAAAGGTGAGGAGTAGGAAGGGGGCATCAAATATATAGTGATGGAAAGAGAGTTGACTTTGGGTGGTGAGCGCATGATGCAATACATTGACGATATAATGTAGAATTGTACCCCTGGAATCTATGTAATTTTTACCAACCAATGTCGCCCCAATAAATTTAACAATTAAAAATAGAAAATAAAAATAAATAAATAAATAAATAAGATAAAAGTGTAATTAAAAAATAAACTCAAGATATATCACAGAATTAAAATGTAAAATGCAAAACTGTAAACTCACAGAAGATAACACAGGAGAAAACCTAAAATGTCCTTGGGTTTGGCAATGACTATATAGCTACAACACCATGGCATAATGCATGGGAAAAAAATTATTGATAAGCTGGACTTTATTAAAATTAACAACCTTTGCTGTATAAAATACAGTGTCAAAGGAATGAGAAGACAAGCTACAGATTGGAAGGATATATTTTCAAAAAACACATCTAATAAAGAACAGTTATCTAAAATACATAAAAAGCCCTTAAAGCTCAACAATAAGAACATGAAAAACCCAATTATAAATGGGCAAAATACCTTAATGGAAACCTCATTAAAGATACATGGGTGGCAAATGAGCACATGGAAATTGTTCCAAGTCATATGTCGTCATGGAAATGCAAATTGAAACAACGATGAGATACCACTACACACCTATCAAGGTGGCTAAAATCCCAAACACTGACAACACCAAATGCTGGTTAGAATGTGGAGCTACAGGAACTCTCATTTATTGTTAGTGAGAATATAAAATGGTGCACACACTTTGGAAGAGATATTGGTAGTTTCCTGTAAAGCTAAACATTCTCTTAATACATGATTCAGTAATTGCACTGTATATTAGTCAGGGTTCTCTAGAGAAACAGAACCAACAGAACATACAGCTGCAGATATATAGATATATTTCTCTAGTAGATAGACTAGAGAGTATGAAGATAGAGGTAGAAATAGAGATAGAGATATGTCAGGGGAGATTTATTTTATTTTTATTGTTTTTGACAGAGAGAATGACAGCGAAAGACAGAGAGAAGGGGGAGGGCCCAGAGCAGTCTCCACAGTTGCATGCCATTAGTCTTCTAATAATTTTATTCCATAGGTAGGCTTGGGGGTGTGCAGGGCAGGAACTGTCTGGGAACCTTCCACATGCAAAGCGCACCCAGAATGGGAGCTAAACCTGGGGCCTCCCAGATAGGAGACTCACCCTGGTCAGAACCAAACTAGGGGCACACCTCAGTTCAGCATATGGGTCCCCATGGGCTGGGGTCAGGATTTGATCCCCAGGCCCCAGGGCCACAAGATGAGTGCTCATTTGGCTGAGCCATCCTGGCATCGCTGAGCTTTATTTTATAAAGTGGCTAACGTGAATATGGAAGCCAGACCCAGGATCTGCAGTTTGGAGGCTGGAGAAGCAGGAAAGCTGGTGGTGTAATTTAGTCCAACCAAAGGCCTGAGAACCAGGAGCTCTGATGTCTAAGGGCAGAAGAAGATGGGAATTTTGCTGAAGCAGAGCAAATTTGCCCTTTGTTCACCTTATTTGTTCTAGTTAGACCCTCATGGGACCAGATGATACCCACCTGCATTGGTGAAGACATTCTTCTCTCAAGTCTACAGATTCAAATGCTCATCTCCTCTAGAGACATGCTCATAGAACCCAGAAATTGATGTGTGTTTAAGTGTTATTTAATGTATATTTACATTTTTACCAGTTATCTGGACATCACTTAGCCCATCCGGTTGACACATTAAAAAGTAACCATTATATACTTTTTACTCTTTATCTAAAGGAGCTAAAGACTTATATCCACACAAAAACCTGCACGTGGAGTTCATAGTGGCTTTATTTATAATTGGAGACAACCAAGATGTCCTTCAGAAGGCAAATGGATAAATAAACCGTGGTACATCTAGACAATGGAATATTATGCAGTGCTAAATGAACTATCAAGCTATAAGAAGACATCAAAGAAAATTAAATGCATATTACTAATTGAAAGAAAATAATCTGAAAAGTTTGCATGCTGTATGTTTCCAACTATATGACATCTCTGGAAAAGACAAAACTATGGAGACAGTACAAAAATCAGTGATTACCAGGGATTAGGGAGGAGGGAGAGATGAACTGGTAGAGCACACAGGACTTTTAGGGCAGTGTAACTATTCCATGTGATAATATAATGAGGGATCCATGCCATTATACATTTGTCCAAACCCAGAGACTGAGCTCTAAGGTAAACTATGGACTTTGGGTGATAAAATTTTATCAGTGTAGGTTCATCAACTATAACAAATGTACCAATGCAGTGGAGCATGTTGATGATGAGGGAGCAAGGGATATATGTGAAATCACTGTACCCTCTACTCAGTTGGCATATGAACTTAAAACTCCTCTAAAAAAACAGAAGTTTATTGTTAAAAATAAAATTTCATTTGAGGTAATTCGCCTACAATGAGCAAGTGTAAATTTGTTTTCATTCAGCATTTATTATGTTTCAGATAGTTTTATTTTTTATACTAATGTCCTTTAAAATGAGGCTATAAACCCTGTTGTATGGATATGAAATGTATGACTTGGAGATGATGAGTAAATTGTCAGAGTCATGCAGGCATAATGAAGAATGTTCAACATGTTGAGCTCCAAAGCCGTGCTTTTCAGGGAGGCTCCTTCATCCATCCATCCATCCATCCATCCACTCGTCTATCCATCCATCCATCCACCCATCCATCCATCCACTCATCTATCCATCCATCCATCTATCCATCCATCCATCTACACATCCATCCATCTACCCATCCATCCATCTATCCACCCGCCCACCCATCATTCATCCATGTGTTCATCTATCCACCCACCCATCGTCCATCCATTCATCTACCCACCCACCCACCTTCCTACCCTCCCTTCACCCATCCAGTAAACAACCTTTTTACTGTGGAAAATTTTTATTTTATCTGCCATTATTAATTGCAGTTCTTTCAGAGAATAAACAATTTCTGAGTTTCCTGTCCTCATTCTACCATTCAACAAATTGTGCCATATATTTTGGGCAGGAATAAGAAAAATAGGAGTGGTTGCAAGTATATCTTCTGTAGAATTTTTATTTAATAGCTAACCCATATCTACCTACGTAAATACAGGTGGATCGTTAACTTAGCATACAGTGTCATTTCTTATTCTACGTCGTTTTTTTCCTTAAGCTTTTGTTATCTTGAATAGCAGGTTTAACCTGAACATTGTATATTTCTAAATAGAAATTTTTCTAATAAAAATATCTTAAGCTCTGTTATATTGGCACTTTACCTTAATGTAGGATCAGTTGATTCATAGTTTAGAATAAAATCATAATCACGTTCATTTCCAACATGTAATATATAACAAAGTGTTCTTTTAAACTAAAGCCGTGAGAAATTTTAAGAAAAAAGATTATTCATATAAATAATTGTGCCTGTGCTAATCTACTTTCTGTTTTTCATAAATCCAAGTTAATATGAGTGGTGTTCCCGGGAGATAATGATTTTAAGATTTAGATACTAATATTTTTGTGAAAGTGGTGAATGCTACAACCACTATCATTTTATGAGATGAGCCTTTATAGGATTTTATGAGTTTATCAGAAATAAAAAAGAAACATATATGAATTTATAGTGTATGCAAGAACCTGTTTGCGAGGAATTGAGTAAAATTTGAAAGTCATATTTAGTTTACACAAAGTCATAGCAAAACTTAACACACTACCTCATTGCTGTATTTGAAAATTTAGGGGCTTTATCCAGGATTTTCAAGGTGCCAAAACAAAAAAAATCTTTTACTAACTTATATACTATATTTTCTTTGTGTTTGATAAAAATGTTTTATTTGTTGACATGAATGGTGTGTTTCTGTTAAGTAATATTACTTTGTAGCTACTGTAAAATATTTGACCTGTCGTTTTCTGAAATGCCACTTACTTTATAAATCTGCCTTAAAACTTTGGAGGAAAGACAGTAAGCATCCCCTCACCCACGTATTTCTCATTAATCCTCGTACTTACCTAAATTTACAATCTTTATGACAACCATTTTCAGAAAGTCTCAGAATCAATCCTTCGTCTTTGCTTTTTTTTCCTGCTCTCTCAGTGGCCTTCTCCTCTCTCCTGAAAGCGTCCTGGTTTTGCTTCCACAGTTCTTCCTATAGTCCTGACTCACCTTCTCCAACTTGACCATTCCCATTATGAGGGAAAGGTGTTTTTCCTTAGCCTGTTCCAGGAACTGAGCCAGGGCAAAACCAGATATAGACCCCTTATTCAGAAATGATTAGTAATTTCACAAAGGTGGAAGAAGAAAATTAAACCAAATGCCAGGTCCTTCTAAGCACGGGGCCCTGTGTGACTGTATGTGTCGTATTTCCATGACACTGGCTATGACCTAGTCTCTGCTTGTTATGGCCCAGAACCTCCCTTCTTTTCTGGTACACCCTTACCTGACTGTATCTCTTGTTTCCACACACAGATGTCTAAAGACAACTATGAAAATGACCAAAAAGCAATGTTTTACCTACATTTAGTTTGATTGGCATACTTGAGTACTTTTATTAGTAGCTAAACTTGCATGAGCACTTTATGAGTAGTGCAACTAAGAAACCAGCCAATTTTAAGAAATTATTTTATAATCCTTTATGTCTGATCAAATAGTATCACTGAAATTATATTTGCTAAAATTTAAATCATCCTTATAAAATGCATCTTCATAAGAAATACCATTACTCCCATGGGTTTAATTTTGTTTTTTTTGGTGAGAACACCTTAGCATTCAAAACCATTTTAACTCAGTAAAACTTGTTATACACATGTGGTATACATTATAATTAATTTGGCGTGCCTTTCGTTATTAAAAAATTTTTTGTAAAATTCTTAAATCACTATTATTTTTCTATTTTAAACATTTTAGTAAATTGTCATCTTATCCTTAAAGGGAACCAACCACTTATGAGCTGTTGCTAAGAAAAATTAAAATGGAGTGTCTCAAATAGATATCTTACATTTAAGATTGAATAAAGATTGGCCTTATAGTTATAATTTATTGAACAGGCCTATAAATAACATCAGGAAAAACCCAATTACTTATAAAAATTATTTCTTCCAATTAGATTCTCTTATATATATATATATATATATATATATATATATATATATATATATATATATATATATATATATATATATATAGAATGATGCAGCCAAGAGGTGGTGAGAAATATGTACAATAGTGGGTCATCAGGATAAAATAGGGACAATGTAGTTTAATCGCTATTTATTTCTTTCGAAAATGTGTTTAATGGAAAAGATGAGTAACTGCCTTGCTTCAAAATTAAATTCTGTTGCCTTGAATGAGAGATTTGAGTATTAGCATAACATTCTGTTTCTGTGAGTTATGCAGTGGTTTTTGTCATTTTTTACATTACAGTACAGAGGTGCTACTGATTTATTGTTGCATTTTTTAAAGGGCAATGCTATACTGAAACCAGGGACTGAAGGAAGCTTAAAGTCATATTTGTCAAAACTTGGCCTTGACACAGTTTATGATCACTGACTATTTGCCCTATTTATAGGGCTGTATTTAAAAGTAAGCTAATCCAGCAAGATCAGCTATGATGGATGTTTTCCTATTTATTATTTTGCAATGTTTCATTTTTTTGGATTTAAGATAGTTATCAAATACAAGATATATGAAGTTATGTGGGAGGCAAAGAATGCATAGTGTTTTTTATTTTCATTATGCTCCTTTGAAGAAAATTATATTCTTAATATTCAGCTTGGGTCCTATTAGCATCCACTATATTCAGAGTAATTTTAAAAATATCAAATGAATTATGAAAACTCTCTTTAGCTATGCAAGTGAGATGTTAAATGGCTGTACGAGAATTTTAATGCTATATTGTAGTATATAAGGTAATTATCACCAATGTAAAAAACACTCCTGCTTATAAATTATAAGAGCTTGAGCACTTAAACTTTATAGGATTATTTCTCAGTTGAACTATAGAAAGCTAAATCTAACTGACAGTTTATTGAGCCAAACATCTGGAAACATAGGCAGTGAACTAATATGTTACTTTTCAAAAGTTTAAGTGTGTAAATACATTTGCAGTCTACATGAAAACTAATTTCTTAATTCAATCTCTTAGACTCAAAGGAGCCATAAGAATAGTAGTTATAGTTGCTTTATTAAAAAAAACAACAACAGACAATATAATATAGAGTTCTATACCTGGAACCTATGTAATTTTTACTAACCAATGTCACCCCAATAAATTTAACAATTAAAAAACTATTAAAAAATTAAAAAATTAAAAATTTTGTAGGTTGGAAAATAAAAAATATTTCTTATCAATAACTTTTAATTATATTGAAAACTTTAAACAATATAGTGTACTATTTTGATATATCTACAAACAAATTACATTTTGAAATTTTGTATGTTACAATGTGGTTATCTGAGGTATAGGCAAAGCAAGAAGACACACAAAGTAACCTGAGTAGTATGTAAACCGTCATGTGAGGAGACAGAAGAACCATTCATTAAAGGGTAATACTGTGCAAATCAACCCAAAGATCGTAACTTTTGGGACTACTGTGGATGAGAATGTCTGGTTTACCACATCCAGTTAGACTGATCAGAGTGGCCATAGTAAATGGCACTTAGAGCTGTCATTCCATTGAAATTGTCTTTTGTCACTTAGATCAAGAATGAAACTAAGGGGAAGCCGGGATGGCTCAGTGGGTTAAGCGCAAGCTGGGATGGCTCAGTGGGTCAAGCACTTGCTTTGCAGTTCCAGGGACTGAGATTTGAGTCCCAGCCCTGGCCCACACGGACCCCTGTGCTGAACTGGGGTGTGCTTCCCATGCAAGAGGCCCCCAATTGGGTTCTCACCCACCTGTGTGAAAAAAAACCATGTCACAAACGGATGACATACAACTAAGGAGACTGCTCTCAGCCCTCCCACTTCTCTCTCTCTCTCGTCATCTTTGTCTCTGTCTGTCTCTGTCAAAAGCAATAAAATAAATCTTAAAAAAAAAGAAAAAAAGAATGATACTAAGCCAAAATATACTTCCTAGTTTCATAGATCCCTTAGATATTATGCTCCGCCTTGGGAAATAAATGACTTTGAGTTTATTGTGGGAAAATTGAAGTGGTTAGTGTTTCTAGACTTCCATACACTATAGGACTATGAAAAATATTGAATTAGGAAAGTTTGATCTATAATTAACACTTAAAGCAGGCCAGGAAAATATTTTATTGCAACTGACCTGAATAATAGAGTCGGATGGAAGGAAGGGAGCCTGTTTACTTGAGACACCGAGTGAAAACTATGAAACACGAAGAGGGAAAGACAGCTTCATTGAGAATAAAATATTCATGTTGATAACTTACATAAAACAAAGGATGGAGTGTTTTCTTCAGGGAAATTACTTTCTTTGATGAGCTCCATTTATGCATGATGGAGTTTTAAATTTTTGAAAACCCCCTTGGTTATTTTTTCATCCTTTCAATTCTTGTGGTTTTAATTTCAGCCATAAATAGATGTAAAATATTTTTGCTAAAAGCCTCTTATTCTGTTTAAAGTAAAATTTATGACATAGGGGGAAAAAAGAACAAACCATAATGCCGTCTTACAATGACAGTGATTATTAGGACATCAGTATTTAAGGCACCAGTTTCATGAATGGCACGATTGAGCAGGGGCTCTGTTTGTTGTGAAAGTACCCTGTGACAAAATACGAGGGCTGTCCGGAAAGTATCCAGCCATGTACTCTAAAAAGTAGAGACGTTTATGGTAGGATTTTTTCCAGACAGCCCTCGTATACCTTCAATTACTTTGCTCATTTTTACATTGTTTTCTGTGAAGTATATATATTCTTGAGGGATGCTAAGTGTTATATCTGCTCACTAGCAGCTTGAGTTTGGAAGCAATTCCATTTGAGTGAAATCCACTCTCCAAAGACTGTCTGAGTGGCCTCCAAGCCGCATGTCAAGGTTCAAATATTTACTTCTTGAGGACAGAGGCCATTGGTTTTACTTGATGATTTAATGCGGGAGGCATTTCAGAACCTGCACTGGCCAGTAAAAATTTGAATCTTACACATGGCCTATCACTCTAATCAAAAGAGAAGGGAAAATAGAAAATACTTCATCTCTAGAGATATGGTTCCAAAGGCAGAACATGAGACTAGATGGAAAATAAATGTGTTGGTCTTAGTATTCAAACTTATTTGTGCCTCACAGAGTCACCATGCAGTTTGACACTATTTGAAGGGAGTTGCTAATATTAGCCACACAAAGGGGTGGGACAAGAAAGGGCAGAAGAATGAACATTTACATGCTGATGTATGCCTCAGCAAAGCATTAATGGAGGCTGCTTGCATGGAACTGCCTGATCCATTAAGAAGAAGTTTTTATGGAAATGTTCTTAGTAGCATAATCATAAACAAAGCTCCGTGGAATTATCAAGTGTGGTAAACAGATACCTGTGCTTGTTTGGAAGCCCTCACTGGACTGGGTGCCAGATCTTTCCAACCACTTTTTGGTGGTCACTGAAAGCACCTAACGTCTAAGTTTTGTTCTTTATGAGTAAAATGTGTTCATTCATACACGGCCTTCTAGGGATGCTGGGAAGATAATTTTTGAACACGGTGCATGCAGAGTAGGAATTTGACATACAGTATTTAAGAAGTTTGCAATGATCAACTATCTCAGTAACCAGATGCCCAATCTTGACTGCGTGTTGGAATTACCTGGCAGAACTTTCAAAAACACTGGAGCTTGCCTCTCATCACCAGAGTCTGCATTAACTGGACTCAGTATAGTCTAGATGCCAGACTCAAGGAGAACACAGGAAAATCTGAGAACTAATAAGAATCAGGAACAAAACAGGAAATAACTGGGAAATGTAATTTTTTTCTAGAGAAGGCTATATTAGCGTCTACCAATATGCTAAGAAGTAGATTTCTTTCGTTCCATAGAACAGAAAGCTTCCCACTGGTAGGTGCGATGAGAAGTATATCCAGTCTTCACTTGTTTCAAAGTATGAGATTTGGAGGAGGTTAAATGATAAAGGTAGAGTTTCTGTATTCTGAAAGTCTCTTATGGATGGAGTACATCAATTTTATGGCTTATATTTTGGTAGAATAAGTTACAAGTTTTAATTCCTTGGAATGACATAGAAGGGGTATGGAAGAGGTGGTAAGGGAATCTAATATTGAGGATAAAGATTTTTAGAGGCTTTTAAAGTACGGAGTTAAGTCTGTCTCATTAATATGCATCTCACAAGCGTCCAAGGCCCTGCTTTGAAGATGTGAAATACAGCAAAAGGAATCCTGTTTAAGCTTTTAACCATAGGTTTGATGACCGGCAACAATATTTTTAACTATGTTAGGAGGAAAAGAAATAGTCTGAATTACAGCAGGAAGAATTTAGAATGCATTCAAGAGAGAGTTAAGAGCTTGGTTTGAATCTTAAAATAATTTACTCCTTTTTTTTTCTTTTTTTCCTGGCCTACCACAAATGAGGCCTGATATTCTACCCTGATTACCAATGAAGTGATTGCCTAGCAGAATCATATTCTCTGATATTGAACATCAAAGAAAAACCAAGAGAAGCAAAATCCCTTTTAATAGATTTAGATTCCTAAGGTCTGGAGTGTATTTTTTACATGAAGAAAAACTATGCTTATATTTTGATTTCGTAAATAAAACATAATATGCTACGCTTTTGTGATTATTATCTGGGACCTCTAGATAAGTAAATTATTTTACCCATGTATTGTTTTTCCCATGAAAATACATCAGGCTAATTGGAAAATAATTAACTACATTTATTTTCTCTCTGTGAAAGTCTTTTGGTATCGCTGAAATAGTTGCCTGTGAAATATATAATTGCTGACTTATTTCCCACCTAAAATCACTGTAGTTACATTGTGCCATTCTTGGGGTAGAAATGCTTAAAATATTATCATCATCAAAAGAGATATTGTTAAACACTTTATTTAATTCAGTGCCCTGCTAGGCAATACCTATAAAATATTCTAGAAATAGAAATTAAGGACCAGACTCTAATTAGAGCATTTAAGGACAATCATTGGTGATATATATCCATTTTTGTACTTTATGGTCAAATTGACAATTCACTCCCTTACCAGTTTTTATTTTTATACACAGCATTTACCAAAGATACCATTGCCTTGGTATTTGCTTCAACCACTCGAAGGGACTTTTGTTTTTGTTGTTGTTTTTATTGTTAAATTCACTATTTATATATATATATAAATTCAGTGATCACTGTTCAGTCACCGTCTTCTCTGCCTTTTTATTAGCATTTGATGCCATTAACAATCCTTCACTGAGACGTTCTCTTTGTTGATGTCTATTGTTCAAAACCACTGGAAATACACCTGTAGTTGAGCCAGTCGGGCTTTGGAGCACTTGGCATGAGAAAGGAAACTGCCTAGCATGGGGCCATTTTAATACAATAATAGCGTGGTAGGAGGTGTGTGTTATAGGTTGTGGGCTTGTTAGGTGATTTGGAGGACGGTTCAAGGAAGTGGAATCTGTTATGAACCAGACACTCTCAGGAAGCAACGGGGAGTCTAAGGCTCTGTATCTTTATTTATTTATTGTTCTTGACAGAGAGACAGAGAGACATAGAGAGAAGGGGAAGGGCCCAGAGCAGTCTCCATAGTTGCACATTAGTTTTCGATACAGTTTTGTTACACAGCTGGGTGTGGGGCTGCACAGAAGGCCCTGTATCTTAATGATTTTATTTGGTAGGTGGAAGGAACAGAGTGAATCTAAAGCTATGATGAGTAAAGAAGCAGCAGTCATATGTGTTAGTTGGGCATAGTTAGTCTAGGAACATCTGTAGTTTTCACAGTGCTCTTGTTTTTCTGTGCGCAGACGTGGTTCTGGATTCCCCTTTTGATACTTCCTCCCATCATGGTTACGTAGTGACCTTGTCTTACTTGAGAATTGTCTGAATTTTTTCACATACAACAGGGAAACGCCATGGCCTCGCTCCTTGCAGGCCAATTCCTAGCTGGCGGGACTGGTTTTGTCTTTTTCACCATAGTCTCCTTGGTTTCTTCCTACCTTTTTGCCTGATGCTTTTTAGTCTTCCTGAGTATTATCTTTCTTTGTATGATATTTAACTGTTAGAATTTTCCAGGCCTTATGTCTGAATCATGTTTCTTCTACACTTCTTTCATCATGCAATTTTATTCATTGCTGATTTTAATTACCACCTGATCTCATTGGACTGGACAACTTTATGCCTAAAAATGGCTGGGAAACTACAGTCCATTGGTTAAATGCATCCTACAGCATGGTTTTGCCCAGGATTTAAGATGGTTTTTATATGCTTAAATTGTTGGCAGAAATCCAAAGACGAATAATATTTCCTGATGCATGAAAATTATATTAAATTCAAGTTACAGTGTCCATAGATAAAGTTGTATTGGAATCTGGGCACGCTCATTTGTTCAGGAATTTTATATGGCTGCTCTCCTGCTGCAAGAACATGCTGAATAGTTGCAATAGAGAGGAGCCAAAATTATTTATCAGCTGTCCCTTTAGAGAAAATTTTGCCTACTCCTGTGCTACAATTATATATTCAACTACCATTTGACATGTTCACTTAAATTTATTTCACTCATCTGATAGTACTTAATATAGAAATTTTATTCACCTCCACTCCGTACCATGAATCTGTCCCTTTCCTACTCTGTCTGTCCCAATATATGGGGCCAATGTCCACACAGTTACTCAAACCAGAAACCACTGGTCATCCTTAATTCTTATGTTTCCTCTGCCTCATATTTATAATCCTTATGGAAAACACATTGTTTCTACTTACTAACTATGCTCCAATAGGTCAGTAGTTTCCATTTCTTCCGCCATGACTCTATTCATACAACCACTGTCTTGCAGTTGTTCTGCTCGAACAGCCCTCTTATTGGTTTCCCACATATGTGACTGGCCCTAAGCGAGTCCCTAATCCATGGTATTTTCTGTCATCATATTTGATCTACCGGTATTTTCCACATAGCAATTACCAATTTTTATGTGAATATTTGGGTTTAAATTCTATATATTTATTTACTTGTTTATCATCGGTTTGAACAGGTAAGTTCTAAGAAGGTAGATTCATGCATTTTAGTTTATCAGTGAATAAAAACACTTTGAACAAGTGACTGGTATGAGAGACATTAGTATTTTTTTTTAGCTGGTGACTGACTTGCTTAAAGAGCACAAAGGTAGAGAGGTACAGTTACCATTCCCAGTCCATACATATGTACAGCAGTTCATTCTAAGCAAAAATTCATGTAACATGGAACACAGTCAATTGATGGGCATGTTCATCAGTTACCATTTCATTTCATGCTCATCAGTTGACTCTGCATCACTTTATAGTTAGAACCTCATCTATAGGAGGGACAGTTTGTTTAGAAAAAAAAGAGGTGATACTGACTTTATCTTGATTTTAAGAATTAGATCCTGGTCAGCTTTTGTTATTGGTGATGATGGTAACCATTTTTCTAGTAAACAATTCATATACACCATTCCGGTGATCTAAGAACTATCTCAAAGGGCATTAGTTATTTACCTGATAATTTTTCTTTTTTAAGGTTTATTTTGTTGTTTTTGACAGAGAGAGGCAGAGAGAAGGGGAGGGCCCAGAGCAGTCTCCATAGTTGTAAGTCATCACTTTTTGACATGGCTTCGTTCCAAGCAGGAGAAAACTGGGGTGGGGATGGGTGGTGTGCAGGGTGGGAACTGGGTCAGGAGCCTCCTGCAAGGGAGGCACGTCCCAGAAAGCAGGGCAGCCGAAATGGGGGTCTCCCACATGGGAATCTTGCCTAGTAGGAACCGAACTGGGGCCATACTTCAGTTCAGCATATGGGTCCAAACGGGTTGGGGCCGTGGTCGATACTCACACCCTGGGGCTGCAAAGTGAGTGCTTCACCTGCCGAGTTTCCCCTATTTATTTGATAAGTTTTCATCAAGCATCAGAATATTTCATTTTAAACTTAAAAAAAAACCACCTAATTATTTTAATGTGGATTTTATATAAGAACTTAGAAACAATATTGAATATAATTCTTCCAAAACAATACTGAGATATGCATGTATACTAACTGTATGAGCACTGTTTTGTTGTACTCAGCAACTGGGAGAAACTGCTGAATTGGTGAATTTAGGTTTCAGGTAGACCCAACATGGTAAAATGGCTGCAAGATATGGCATGAACAAGGTCACTTGAGAATAGATTTTGTAAAGTGATAGAAAAAAGCCAGACTATATGCTTTACAGATAAATTAACTGATAAGGAATAAAGTCAGTGAGTTGGCCGTCAAGTGGAGAACAAAAATGGAATGGGAGACAGATGGAGAATCAGATAGAGCAGGAACAGAGAGGAAGAGTTCTCCGTTTGAAGCAGAAGAAAAGAACGTCACTAAAGCAGAAAAAAAAAAATTGATTTTGGCAGAGAATGAGGCAAACATACGAACCATACCACTTAGAAGCTGAAGTGTCCTCACAAGTTTTAAATAATAATTTAAATTTCAGAAAATTATATTTGTATAACTTATTGCATATGACCCTTGCAAAAACTTTGTAAGTATGAGTGGGGCGAGACAGGTGGTTCTATTCCCATTTCACAGATTAGGAAACAGAAGCTCATTTCCTAGAACCACACTGGGGGAAAGGAACATAAGGGATAGCAGAAGTGTTCTCACTCCCACTTTTTTTACTTTCCACTACACGAGGTTGACAGTGTGGATTTAATCTTTAACAGGAGGAGATCCAAGTCTGCTGTGGTGAAGAGAAGCATTTAAGGCAATGATTCAAAAGAAGTAGTCTCCCTTCCCACCCACTGACTGTTATCACATCTCAGTAAATTTCAGTGAACCAGGAGTCTAGAAGGAGGTGACTGTTCTGAGATGCATGGGTCACATTCATTTATTTTTTAAAGTACTGGACATAAAATATATACCAAGTGTTAGAGGTATTGTAATGAGGAAGGTAGCCATAGTCCCAGCCCTAATGAAGGATAGGCTTTTTATCAAGTAACAAAAAATAAGTGCTCTGAAAGTATTTTACATGGGACCTTATTGAAATACAAGGGCAGGGAATGTCTGTTCACCTGAGAGGAGGACGTTGATCTACACTAGAGATGTCCAAGCTTTGGCTTCCCTAGGCTGCATTGGAAGAATTGTCTTGGGCCACAAATAAAATACACTAATGATAGCTGATGAGGTAAAAATATAAAAAATTAAAAATTGAAAAAGAAATCATAATGTTTTAAGCAAGTTTATGAATTTGTGTTGTTAGGCCCCCTTCAAAGATGCCCTGTGCATATGCAACCCTTAGACCACAGGTGGAACAAATTTGTTCTACAGTCTAACGGAAAAATGTGAGCAAATTAGCTAAAGGGAAGTGGTGCAGGGAGCCATTTGGAAGGCTCTTACATATCAGGAAGTGAGAGAATCTGCTATGACCAAACATTTTAGTTTGCGAAGGTTTGTGTGCCCTAAATTACAACCAGCGTAGTTGGATTTTCTCTTCCTTTAAATAGTTAAGTAATGATGTTCAGCCATAGTCTTCTGATTCAACCTTTTTCTCAAGTGATGGTTTAAAGACCGAGAATAAATAATTGCTGCAAAATATTAATTTCTGGTAGAATATATTATATGTCTCAAATAGTGTTTGTACATGAGAAGGAGTCATAAAAATAATTATTAGTTAATTCTTTCAACATATATTTATTGAGGACCTAGTAAGTACGATATGTGGAAGGACCTTGCTGGATGGTTCTCATCCTGTAATATTTGATCAACGAATAGCCAGGGCAGGCCTTAAAGGAATTCTTCTTGTCTTAAAAAAGCCATTACCCTATGTGTTTGATGTGCATATATTTGCTATATCTCTGCTGTCTTTTTCGCCATCGCCTCAGCTAGGGCAGGACAAAAGCGTTCTTGCAGAGCTGTAATGATGGAAGTATTCTTTATCTCTGCTGCCATCCCCCGTGGCACTCATTAGCTACAAAGATACTGCGTGTTTTGGAGCGTGGCTAGTGGAACTGAAAATTGAATCTTTTATTTTAATTAATTTTAATTTGAAAAGCTAAATGTGGCTAGTAGCTACTATCCTGAACAGTGCTACTTCAGAGGGATTTGGGGAGAGGCTTTGAGTCCCACTGTAATACTTTTGATACATTTGATATGAACTTGATATTTCTAGTATCTTGTGGACTGGATATAATTGAAAGGGATGTTTTCTTGGTATACAGGAGAACTTAAGGTAAAAGATGTAGGTGTGAGCAGAAGCTCATTTTTCCAACTCACCTGGGGAATAACAACTGAACTTGTTTATGTCAAAAACTTCACCAAAACATGTAGAAAGAATTGCACAGAAAGTGCTTTTTGTTTTTTTTCAAGAACCCTAAAGAATTAAAGTAAACAGTTTTCTTTGTGTTTACCATTTGAGTAGCAGTCACAAAGAGATAGAAACCACAAGATAAACAAAATAAAATTACATTTATAAAAACATTCAGGAAAATCTAGTGGTCATATAGAGAAGACAGACAGGAATTAATTGGTAGTCAGCCAATTCATTTCTGTCCATCATATCCAATATTTAGTGTTTTTGTGAGGCATCCTTTCTCTGTAAATATTATTTATTTGAACATAAATGCTTACAACTGAATGTGTTCACTCAGTAGGTAGAAAAAGAGGATATAGAGTAAAAAGTATTATCACTTTTCCATGTTTGTGCTATAGCCATCTAGGACTACTGCTCAGAGATGGTGCGAACTATCAATTTTCTCTTTTTCTTTTTTCTTTTTTTTCAAAATTTCAGAGACATTTTATTTATCAACATATTTACTTAAAGCCTTATCTATTATATGCTAGGCATTGTTCTAAGCACTGATTTATTGCTGTGGAAATAAAAAATGGAATAAGTTTAATAAAGAAATTACATTCTGATGGAAAGAAACAGGTACTAAGCTAAATAAATAAGGTAACTACATGGCACGTTAAATAGTGACAACGGCTACAGGATGTTTAAAGGATTCTGAGAAGGGAAGGTGTTGAAGGACGGAAGGGAACGAGGAGTGGAGACAACAGTTTACTTTTTAAATAGGGTGAGTAGAGGAGGGCCTTCAGAGCTTTATTTTCATCAAAGATATGAAGGACGTAAGGGAGCCAGATGTGTTTACACAGAGAACTACAAATGCAAAGGCCTTAAGGTGGAAGATTGTCCAACATCTTCCAGGAAAGCATTAAGCTATGTGACTGGAGAGAGTTCACTAGGCAGAGGCTTCTTATGTTGGCTGATTAATACATCAGTCTGCTGATTAATCATAGTTATAATATTCTCTGTATTGCGTGCATTGTTTTTTCCATCGAATATTTTATGAATCTCTAAGTTTGAAATAGGACTTCTATCGCTTTAATGCTTATAATCTCTATTCATTACACACTAACTTTAAATAAAGTAATTACATATTAGGGTCTGATTATTTCTCTTATGGAATATGTTATATAATAATTATATAAATAACTAGGCTGGTTTCTTCTCCAATGTCTTTTCAGAGGCCAAGGTCAGTTTGTAATAGAAGATCTATCTTCTAGTTGAGGACCTAAGACAGATGGTTTTGTACTGAATATAGTTCCATAAAGAACGATTAGGGGAAGCTGGGATGGCTCAGCGGGTTAAGCGCTCGCTTTGAAGCCCCGGGGAGCGAGGATCGAATCCCGGCCCCGGCCCATGCGGACCCACATGCTGAACTGGGGATGTGCCCCCAGCTCAGTTCTTGCCAGGGCCTATGCGGGAGGCTCCCGGCCCAGTTCCTGCCCTGCGCAGCCCTGTGCCCACCTGTGGAGTGAAACTATATGGAAAACTAATGCTGTCAACTATGGAGACTACTCTGGGCCCTCCCCCTTCTCTCTGTCTATCTCTGTCTCTGTTTCTCTCTGTCAAAAATCAATAAAATAAACCTTAAAAAAAAGAAAAGAACGATTGAAATGTTAACTTACATGACTATCATGATATTGCTTGTTGTTATCTTTATAGAAAAAAATAACTTATGAAGGTGAACTTTTTATTACTTTGTTGTATTAATGGGGACATCGATCGAAGTCTAGAGGGAGGTATAATCACTTGCCCAAAACTCAGCTGGGGATTGTTGCAGCTGCATTATTGTGTTTATAATATGTGACAGTCATTGTGCTAAGTACTTCATAGGCACTATGTAATGTTAACTCTCCCGATAGTGCTGAGAGGTAGTCATTATTACCATTTTATCAATGAGGAAACTGAGAGGAAAAGTAACTTCTTCCACGTCCCACAGTGGGTGAAGGATACAGCTGGATTCCTATCTAGATCTGTAGACTTCAGAAAACCCTGCACTGGTGACTGTTTGCTACACTGCTAAAGCACGGCCAGGATCTCTATTGGAAACAAAGAGGCAGAGAGGTATCCTGGGAAGAGTATAAGCTTTCACTTTGGTTAGACATTGAATTGAATTTCACCTCTACATAAGAGCTGAATATTTGGGGGGCAAGCTACCAATTTTTTTATATACCGGTATGTTTCTAGTTGTGAAAATTGAGGATCCCAATCACCCCTCTGTATTTGTTCATTGGAACCTTGATGTAAACCATTATGAGTAAAGGTTAGAAGCCATGCAACTTCCTAATTTGTGAACACATTTTAAAATTTTTATTTATTAAATTTGTTGGGTGACATCGGTTAGCAAAATTATATGTTTCAAGTGTGCAATTTTAAAGCACATCATCTGTGTGTTGCATTGTGTGCTCATTACTCATTTTTTATGCAGTAAATAAAAGAAGCTATTTGGTTGAGATTGAACTTTTATACGCGTGAAGAGAACATAGATCATTACATTAAAAATGGGACAGTTGTGGGGGAGGTGGGAGTGGGCACTGGATGTGGGGTGATGGAAGGGGAGCTGATGCTGAGTGATGGGCACATGGTGCGATGCATGAATGATGTGAGGTGGACTTGTACATCTGTAAACTGTCTAATTGTTACCAACCAATGTAACCTCATCAAATTTAACAATAAATTAAAAAAAAAAAAAATGGGACTTGTGACTTTAAATAAAAGTTTAAAAGAATAGCAATAGATAATCCAAAGTATCCATTTATTTTAAGATTAAGAGTTTCTAGAAATTAATAAGTGTTCAATAATTACCCCATATTATCTGCTTACTTTTCACATACCGGTACATTTGAAATTTTAATTACGTTACAGAAGAAAGTCCATATTATCACCATGGAACATTATATATTTACATTGTACATATTTAAAAAGCAACTATTTTGTTTGTACATGTATAGCTATAGATACTTAGATCCATTATAGTATGTCCATATTTATACTAGATATAATTTGATATTTTTCAAATTAAAAATAAATTTACCTTCATAAGGTAAAATAAGGTGAATAGCCTATTGATCTGAAAACATAAAAGTTTTTTATTGTATTTAGCACGAAGCCAAGTTTCAGTTACCTTGATCACTTTATTTTGCCAAACATCTATTGTTTTAAACTTGTCTTTTGTATAATATACGAAAATGGTATGATTTACCCACTGTGGGTCAGAGAGCCTCAAGCTATTTTTACATTATTAGTAATGAATTTACAGTAAGCATCCACATCAAGACCCCTGGTGATCAGCTGAATGCATTTACTGGGTCACCAGCTGAGATTACAGGGTGTAATCTGTGGCAAGGGATCTGAGATTTCTCTGTGTAAATTTAATTTACCCTTATTGAGGATCAAAAACTCTTTAGTACCCTATTCTTTCCAACAGAGCTAAAAGCTTGAAACAATTAGTATTTGAAAAATATTATCTTTCATTAATTTTATTCAGTATGTAATCTGTGTCAGTTCCATTTTAGGTATAGATATGTTGTATTTTAAAATTAGAAATGGATTTTTTTTCCTGTTGTTGTTTTCAGTTACTACTCTCTAACAAGTATTTATACAACAACTTAACAATAAAGATGTACTGTCTAGTTGCTCATTTCATCTGCTTTCCAAATGAGGGACTAGTAATTTACCAGAGATCTAGATTAATCCTGCACAGAAGCAAGAAAATATCTATAATCACTAATGCAAGACAGTTTGCCACTTTCCAGTGGGAAAGACATTGTGTACTAGCTACTTAGCCTGAAGGCTGTTTATTAGTTACACAGATTGTTAGAAATAGATCTCCTAGTAATGTTTAGCATGACTGCTGAATGAAGAAGCACAGGCATTTTTATATACTTTATCTAAGACATTACATTATTCTTATCAATTATTGTCTGTACGTGAAATGTAAGTCTGTGTGATTATACAGTTCCTTTGATATCCAACCAATATTTATAAGAAGGTATTCATGAGTAGAAAGTGATGATAAATGTGGGTGAAAAACAACTAAAGATTTTTGTTTTGTTTTAAAATGCTGACATAATTTGAAACTATGATATATTACTAGATTTATTTATTATAATAGCATGTCGACAAATGATATTGTGAATGGATAATCAGTTGTACTACAAACCACAGATGAGGGGGAATTTAGTATAATAAATTAGAATAATTCTTTCATCATTATCCCTCTTTGGTAGTACATATAGTGTTTGGAGAGGGATATTTACTCTTTCAGTCCATTAATGCCACCTTGAGACCTTTAAAGCAATAATAAAAAATATAATAAATAAAATAATAGTGGCTCTAAGAGAAAATGGCCCTATAAATACCTTAGTGTGTACAAATACTTTTAACACTAGTAAAAATGGTTCTGAGGAAGATATTAGCTTGTAATTAGAGCTATTACAACATAAAACTTTTCAACTGCTTTTGTTATTATTTTTTCTTTTGGTCTTTAAGCAAATTGTAAAACACGTCTTAGGAAAATAACATAACCTTTTGTTATCAGGGTTTTCTTTTCTTTTTAATAACAATTTATTTTTTACAGCTTGATTGTGATATAAATGACAAAATTATAAAATTATATGATTGAAAGTCTATAATGATGATATATTTTGTGATAGAATCTCCCTTTGCATTAATACTATAATGTACAGTGTCATTAACTATAGCCACTGTGTTATACATTATATCCTCAGACCTTATTCTTCTTATATCTGAACTTTTATATCCTTTTAGCAACTTATTCCTATTTATTTTTTTTAGGATTAATTTTTATTGTTTTTTGACAGAGAAAGAGAGAGACAGAGAGAGACAGAGAGAAACAGGGAAAAGGGGGAGGGCCCTAGAGCAGTCTCCATAGTTGCACGTAATCTATTTTCTGCATAGTTTCATTCCACGGGTGGGCACAAAGCTGAGCAGGGCAGGAACTGGGCTGGGGCAAGGGCCTTTCACATGGGAATTTTAGCACGTGGGTTCTCACTGGCCAAGGCCGGGATTCAATCCTTGGACCCTGGGGCTCAACCCACTAAACCATCTGGCTTTCCCAATTTTCTTCTGTTTCTTTTTCACCTGCTGCCAACCACTGGCAACCACTTTTTACTCTGCGTTTCTGTGAGTTTGACATTTATTTTTAGATTCCACATATGAGTACCGGTAATACCATGTGGGATTTGTCTTTCTGTGTCTGGCTTATAACAGTCACTTAGAATAATAACCTCCAGGTTCATCCATGTTGTCACAAATGATAAGATTTTTTTCTTTTTATAAGACTGAAAAATATTCCTCTGTGTGTGTGTGTGTGTGATGTTTTCTTTATCCGTTTATCTGTTGACAGACACTTAGGCTGTTTTCATACCTTGGCTATTGTGAATGATACTGCTATGAACAGTATAGTACAGAAATCTCTGTGAGGTAATAATTTCGTTTTCATCGCATATATACCAAGAATCAAGATTACTGGATTATATGTTAGTTCTATTTTTAATTACTTGAGGAACCTTCATACTATTTTTCACAGTGGATGTACCAGGTTACATTTCCAACAGTGCACAAGGTTTCCCTTTTATGCAAATACCATACTTTCTCAAGATTGCTTTTACTGTTTGGGTCCTCTGTGGTTCTATACACATTTTTGGATTTCTTTTTCTATTTTTTGTGAAAAAATGCTATTGGTATTTTAATGGGGATTACATTGAATCTGTAGTTCACTCTGGACAGTGTGAACATATTAACAATGTTAATTCTACTACCCACAAAACTGAGACATTGAGAGATTAAGTAACTTCAAGTTAAAAATGTGTATATCCATGATCCAGGAAAGACACCATAGCACTGTTCTTCCTTTAGAAAATATCACTGAATTTATATACAATATTGTAACTCCTTATTTCTCAGATTCTAATGAGTCACATGATTAGATTTTTATTTCAGTAATATAGTTTCAGCATCAAGTCTGAAAAATAGAACAGCACATAAGAAATGGTAGGAGGCCAGTGAGTAGGACACTAGATTACATATAAGAAAGTTTTGCCCTGTGTGGTAGTAATAGAGGTGCAGATAAAGACATACTCTAAAGGTGGTTTGGCTTCAGAATGAACAGTTTCTGATTGGATTAGTAGGATTTGGAGTCAAAGGTAACTCATATTTTTAACTTGGTCAAGTGAGTCATGTGGCAGCTCGTGTAGGAAATGCATGGGTGGGAACAGGTGTACAGATTTGAATCCATTTAGTTTTAGGTTCCTGTTGGACATTTTTTTTTTTATGTGTGTGTGGAGATGGATACTTAAAAATGAAAATGGAATGCAGTTCTGCCAGTGTGCCACTATGGATTTTGAGATAAGTGAAGCCCCCATCCTAGAAGGAAAGAACAGAGTTCAAATTCCAAGATCCTACAAAATACAAATTTTGAGAATTCTGGGTATAGAAGAAGATTCAATAATAGAGAATGAAAAATAAATCTACAGTGGAAAAGCAAAAGCAAATTGTTGGTTCTAAAGGAAGAGTTCTCTAGATTCGCCCCCTCTTTATATCAGAAAGAGAGGGTAAATAGCAAGTGATTGCAAAGCTATGTCGACGTTCTTGTTAAATTATAATTCATAAATCTACACATGCTTTTACTCAAGGTTTGTATTAAAGATATAAAAAATTAGAATGTAGTGGGAATAGGTAGGTCAAAAAGTATATGAACTTGCAGGAATCTATAAAAGATTTAATATGCCTACCTATTTGTACTTTAAGGCGTTATTCTAAATTTTGTTTTGTGATGATATTATAGTAAGTGCATATAAACCTACCCCTCAACTATTATCAATCTTAAACCTACGGTAACTCTATTTACTCTTTGTGATTAAAAAAAAAGTTTCAGCCATTTGAGTTCCTGCTTTTTATGCTGACTCATACTATTATAGTTTCTGGTTTGAAGCTTGGAATTTTTAGTATCTGGAAAATGAAATTGGAAGAGATGAAACACATTTATATACAGTAGAAACAAGGATATCAGTTGATCTGTGAAATGTCACGTTTCCGATGCAAGTATGAAGAAAACGATACTTAGGAAGGAAAATGTTATCTGCCTTTAAGTGCCCTTTTAACAGTAGTCATGGTGTCACTGTGGTTATCACTCATGTGTAGTAGATTATTAATCTCCATTTTGATAAAAAATATATAGCCGATTCAAATTTGTGTGAAACCGGAAGGCATTCTAAAATTTCTGTTTCATTACTTCATATTTCGTAGATTCTTTGATTTGATCAGTAGGCTACAAAATGACTGTTTTCCTTAAGTTTTATTCACACATGAAGTTTAATTTCAATAGACCTTGATTTTTAACTAAAGATAGTTTTTCCTACTAACCATAAGCTACTCCAACTTGAGCTCCTATAAAATATAAATCCATGTTAATATTCTCCCCAAGGGTATAAAAACGGAATACTTCTCTTCACATTTTTTCACATATTATCACACCAAGCTTCATATATCCATGTGTAAAATATAGGATCTTGTTTCTAATACTGAATTATGAAGCTCTTAATAGGCCAACATTTCTCAACACCATTTCTCCTTCTCATCAATAATTTGGATCGCAGCAGCCTTGGGTTCCTTTAGTGATAGATGGTGACTCTCTTGGAGACTTCACTAATTTTTCCATCAAGGCCCTTTGGATGCCTGAATCAGTAGTGATATGATTTTGATAAGTGTCTTCTTTCTTAAAATATTTGAACACATACTTTACTGAGTTAGAGAATACTAATGAGTCCCAATAGAGTGGGAAGTCAATGAAAAGCATCTCTGTTTAGCTGCTAAGAAAGATTTATAGAGATTTGTGCCTCCTTCTCTGACTCCCTTTCTGGTAAGAAGATGCACTGAATAGTGATGGGTCTGTTTCCGCGTTTGATGGGGAGGATTGGCCCCTGGTTTGTTGTGATGGCTGTTGTCATCAGGTGTTATAGATTCTTTACCTATATGAGGTCATTGGGAGATAGTATAACCCACCTATTAGCACATCAAATTTTGGTGTCAAACAGATCTCTTCAAATCCAGGATTTGGCCATTGCTTTTCATGTAAAGTTGAGGGAGAAACTATACTTTGTGAAGATCAGTTTTGTCATTTGTAAACGAGGATGGTTGTACTTACGCATCAGTAATTTTGAGGTGTGTGTAATATAGTGAAACTGAAGTGTTTTAAATAGTTAACATAAACCACCTTAAAATATGAATTGTTTATGATTCATTCTGTATGCAGAATATATTTGATTCTATTCATGACTATTACAAAATAACATTAAATAGTTGGACACTGGAAATCAAAAGTGCTTTAGGGCAAGATGTATAATCTCTCAAATCTCTTTTTCTTTTCTCTTTTTGTGATTCACTTCAAAGCAATGAAAATGATGGAATATATATATATATATTTTTTTTTCAGATTGCTTATGTAACAACAATACCCTAAAATTGTAAAATGCCTTATTAAATACAAACCCATCATAATTAGGAATCTGACAAAATTATGCTCCTAGTTTTGGATATTCTAAGCAAGTGATTAAATATTCTTGGCATTAATCTGTTTAGAGGTTTATATTTTAAGAAACAAACTTTTAATTTTAATTCTTCCATTAAGGTGACTGTAAATTCTTATTACTGCTGCCCCTGCATCTCTAGTGATAAAAGGTTAATATAATAATAATGTCTTACCTTACTTAGGGGCTAAATTAGTGAAAAAAAAAACTGTAAAAACTCTTTTGCATGGTAAGATTATAAAATGCAAATCTTGTGGTGTTAATATCATCTGAAGTTGCTAAATTTCAAATTTCATAAAACATTGAAAAATCGTGGATAATAAAAAGTATTTTACTAAAGTTACTTTTTAAAAATATTCAGTGATGGTATTAAAAGACTTAGCATCACTATAGTACAGTTCCTTGCTCAGTAGAAGGAAAGGCATCCTTCCTTTATTTTTTAGTATTCTTTTTAAAAAGCACTACTTGCAATTGAATTTTTGTTAAGGCTACAGAAAAATATCCTAATGGAAAAGTAAAATCTCAACTTCTTGGCCTAAAACCACGTAACACTGTTTTTCAGATAGGAAAAGAGAAAGAGTGAAAAATGTGATGAACCCTTAATACTATAAGCTCCTCTAACTGAGATGGGGTGGTAATTGTCTTTTATTTTTTTGTAACATCTTCTGGAAATGGTAATGCTTTCAAGTGAGGATCAAAGAGAATGACCTATATAAGAAATAGATTGCAACATGTAGTTACATTTTTCATCCTTTGTAATATGCTTCTTGCATCCGTACTTCTAATAGGAAACATAGCATAATGCTCATCATTTTTTAAAATGAGTTGTCACTAAGGTCAGATGGGATACTTAGAAACTAGAAAAAAAAAATGATTTGAACCAACAAATGGATCAGTGGATGGACCACTCTTCACATATGACACTTGTACAGTTAAAGTAAAAAAGACTCCAAATTCAGAAATACATAATACATATTTATCTGAATTTTATAAATGCATATATTATATATATTTATATGTCTATATTATGTATATATATTTTTGAATTTTGTGTTTATATACACCTATATAATATGTAAATACCGGTATGTATATGCACACACAAATATATATAGTCATACACATATGTATTATCTATTTATAATGCAGTGTATCTGTGTGTGTGTGTGTTTGTGTATGTGTGTCATCAGAAATGGCCAATTCAATATTTTTCTACCCAAAAGAGTCATTAAAACAACGGGTTTAATATGAGAGGTAATATAGTAATACTGGTTTTGAGCCTAAAACACACTTTATTTACAAATATATATATACATATTTTCTAGCCCAAAAGTTGGCCAATTAGGATGTGTTTCTTAGAATAAGTTGGTACTGGAAAGTTTTCACAAGGAAAAATATGTAGCCAACACATTACAAAGTCAAAGTTGATGCCATTAGTGGTGTATTCCCTAATGCTCACACTTTTCCCAGAAGGTATTACTTTAAGATAGCATTAGCTAACCCAATGAAGCAGATACTTTCAATGATGAAAGTTATGAGGAGACAGAGTTCTAAGCCAAGTTTCGATATCTAAGAATTAGTAGAGCTGGACTCCATTGCTACCAAGAAACAGGCAAACTGCTTAATTCATATAATTTCCAAGGACTGTCCTTTTTTAATCCTCCTTCCTTCAATGAATTAAAGAAAAATAACAGACACTGTAATGTTTCTTAAAAAATGATGATGGGGAAGCTGGGATGGTTCAGTGGGTTGGGCGCTCGCTTTGCAGCGCCGGGGACTGGGGATCGAGTCCCGCCCCGGCCCGTGCGGAACCATATGCTGAACTGAGAGCTCCCCTAGTTCAGTTCTCTCTCTGTCTCTCTCTCTCTCTCTCTGTCAAAAATAAAAAAATGATGGTGCTCATCATCAGGTATTATTTGTAAGTGTCCTTGATAGCAGATGGTACTGAGACACTCTTCAGTAGTGGCCCAGGGAGGGTAACTACATTGAACAGAGTCACATTTGTTTTGATTGAACATCACCCATTCAAAAGGTAACATTAATTTCTGCCTCTTGTCTAGATGTAGGCTTCCAGAACCATTTTAGGGTGGCCAGAAAGAGCTGACAGATGTCTGCCAACATTCACCTACAATTTTGTTATAAGCATGAAGGGCATTAAGAATCCAAAAGAAAATAGAACCTAATTAGTCTATGCCTGAAATAAATGGATGTGCTTCAATAAAGAGAGGGCTGCATTTGTTTTACATAACAGATCTATCAATTCCAAAGAGAGTTTGATGTTTTTTTCTTGAACATCTGTTTATTGAATCTTATTTGCCTTATAATCATGATAAAATGTGATTTGTATTTCTATTGAAAGAAATATTGTTTCCAATAAATCAACCTCAGCACAACAAACCACTTAACTTAATGAAATGCCTATGTGATACAATAGTGTTTGAATAAGACACTTGATATATAAAATACTAAAATAAAAACCACTTTCAATTGGAACAAGTCTTAAATTTTAAAGGGAAACTCACCATCTCTCAGAATAGAGCATCCTAAATTGAACCCTTCCACTTCTATTAAAACATATTTCTAATATTCTCTTACCCCATGCTGCTTAGGATTGCACTTTATTGAAAGTAGTACTTTAGAAATGAACAGGTGAATTCAGACTGAACTTAGGAGACAATCAAAAAAGTTTGTCCAAACTGAAAATATTGAAGCAAATGTGAAAATGTGCTTGAGATTTACAAAAATATCTCTTAAAGAACATGAAAACTCTGCCTTCAGACTATACAGGGTCTGGCAGAAGTAACACCCTTTTTTAAGTTTACCAACTCAATATGTTTCTTGGTTTATTTATTCAACCAAAAAGAGAGAAAGAAAAAAAAAACTAATAGAAAAGATTACCAAAAATAAATGTATTAGATAAAATAAAGGGATGCTCAATAAATAAAGATTGACTAAATTATGCTTAAATGTTTTAATACCCATGAATTTTAATATAAATAAAAGAAGTTAGAATATCTAAGTATACTTTTGGTACCCATTGGATATTTCTTTCTACCTGGAGGCTCTTTTATCTGAAGGTTCTTTAATTTATATGTGAAACAAATGGAATAATTTTAATTGAGATAAATGTACAGATTTGCTACTTGTGTTTTTGATTCTTTATGCTTTCATTTTAGCAGACGGTGGTAATATTTTTCATGTACCGTGTTTGTCAAGAAAAAAAACCATAATATTCTTCATGCAGACACTAAAATGTTGGCTAAGGAGTTAGAAATCTGTGACTTCAGGGAGAAAAAGTAGAACAAGGACTCTCCATCCAGTTAAATAACTCCCTTCAGAAAAGGCTGCAGAGATGAAGAAATCACCGATGGGAATTAGGTTCAGAAATTTGGGAAAGATCATGCATTGCTGATTCATACCACTTTCTTTCCTTTATGAGGTAGCTCTGGGAAAACAAATCTCAATATCTTTGTTTCGGACATAACGGGTATTTTCACATGCATAGAAATGAAGGTCATATGTTCTCACAAGCGTAGAAAGCCTATTGGCTCCTTGTATTGTGTATGTCTATTCTAGACCAGAATGTCAGGGCTAGCATAGACCTTAGATAGTGTAGAGGTTAACCTCATTTTATAGACAGAAAACCAAGTCTCAGAGAGATATGACTGAATCCCAAATGACTCCAATTTGTACAGGGTACACCCCACAAACAAAGGATACATTATCTGAAATTCATATGCAGGCGTCTCCAAACTACGGCCCGCGGGCCGCATCTGGCCCTCGAGGCCCTCTCATCCGGCCCGTGGAGACCTTTTTATCTGAATAAAATAATATTAAATAAATAATTAAAAACAACATTTATGTCTTGATTCTTTTTTATTTGGACCTCGAGTGTGTAGTTGGCCCCCAAACTGCTGTTTGATAGTTAATGCAGCCCTGAGACATGCCATTAAAATTGTCTCCATTTCTCTGTTGTCCCTCTGGAAACATTGTGATCCTAAGAATTTAATATGGTTGAATTCTAAATCTTATCTTTTTCCATCTGTTCACCTAGACCAGGGGTCTCCAAACTTTTCAGCCCGAGGGCCGCAATAACTATCAAACAGCAGTTTGGGGGCTGACTGCACACTCGAGGTCCAAATAAAAAAGAATCAAGACATAGATGTTGTTTTTAATATTATTTTATTCAGTTATTATTTAATAACACATTGATACACTACACATGAACACCTGTATTAGTGGGAATGGTGAAATTGTTTCCTGGATGCCAAAATAGCAGACATTTCTGGCTTTAGATTTGATGTCCCTAACATCAACAGTGACCTGAGATTATCATCACATAAGTTTGTTCTCAAATTGTTCTTCACGTATTTCATTCTTGAAAATGTTTGTTCACACACGTATGTTGTTCCAAAGATTGAAAGGTACCTTGATGCAAAAATTTTGATATTAGGAAAGTCTTCCTTGGGCAAAAACTGGTAAAAACCCACAGTCCTTCTTTGAACTTGTTTCTAAGGAGGTCATTTGCTTCCAACTCAATGACCTCCAGCTGCAGTTCATCTGGGCAACTGGCCACATCTGCTTCAAATGGGTTTTGAAACAGTCTCACTTCTTCTGCCTTTGAATCCAAGTCAGAAAACTGCTCCTGAAACTGCATCTGGAGATCTTTGATGATCTCGCATGCAAATGACGTGGGGGACTCAGCTGTTGCTTCAGCCATTAAGACCTTTCACTGCTGAAAGTGCGTCAAGTTGTTGGCCTGTACTTGTTCCAGAAACAAGACAAGTTTAGATCTGAAGGCCTTTAGGTGGGTGTATAGATCAGAAACTAGATTTTTCTCTCCTTGTAGTTTTAGGTTCAGAAAATTTAAAGGACTAGTTATGTCTGCAGCAAAGGCCAATTTCCATCCCCACTCTCCATCAGATAGTAATGGCTGTGGCTTGCCTTTACTTTCCAGGAAGTAACCTATTTCCTTTCTTAATTCAAATACTCTGCTCAGAACTTTCTCACAACTTAGCCATTTTACTGCTGTGTAATACGGTAAATCTTGCGATTCTGTGTCTGTATCTTTCAACATGTCTCTGAACTGTCTATGGTTGAGCCCATGTGACCTTATTAAATTCACCATCTTCACCACAGGATTCAGTACACTGCTAATGTCCACATATTTAGCACACAAAGCTTGCTGGTGAATAATACAGTTTAGGAACATTGGTTGTGGAATGTTTTTCTCATTACACATCTGCTTCACTTGTCCAACCAAGCCTTTCTTTATGCCACTCATGTTCTTTCCTCCATCAACAGTCAGGCAACTGAGGTTAGTCCAGTTCAACTTATAATCAGCAAATATTTTTTTCAATTCATTGAATATATCCTCTCCGGTAACAGTGCCATACATGCTATGTAGGGATGTCAGCTCTTGTGTTATGTTCATGTCTTCATCCACACCTCTAATGAACACAAACAGTTGAGAGGTGGAACAGCTGTCCAGCAATTTATCCATTGCAATTGAAAAATGGCGAAACTTGCTTGCATTTTTCGCTATTTGAGTCACAATATTTTCACCCATGTCTGCAACACAGTGGGCAATGGTATTTGCACCCAAAGCTACATTTTTAAATTGTTTTGACTTTTCTGGGCAAAGTTCCTCAGCCACCTCCAACAAACATTCCTTTACTACTTCACCATCTGTAAACGATTTGCCACTTTTAGCCAGGACGTAGGCAACTTTATACCTGGCCTTAGTTAAGGATTCATTTTCATTTGAGGATTTACTGAACAATGTCCTCTGAGATGTGAGTTGATTTTGTAATTTCGAAAATTTTTGGCACGGACTTTACCCTCCAACTGTGCATATTTCTCCTGATGTTTGCTTTGATGATGACGGTGCAGGTTGCATTCTTTCATCACAGCCACGGTTTTGTTGCAAATCACACACAATGCTTTCTCTCCGGATTTGATGAAGAAGTATTTTAAACTCCATTCTTCTTGAAATTGCCAGCACTCATCGTTTATTTTTCTTTTCCTCTTCTTGGCCATCGTTGGGCACTAAAATAAAGTGACTTCAACATGAATAAAAAGTGAAACTAAAAGTATCTTGCACACAATGTCGTTCAAAAAACCATATTTGGAAAATTCTTGTTAAACTAACGACATTCCCAATACTTTATACACACTGGTAAGTAATTATGCGAAGGAAATTATCACTAAATAAAATAGAGTGCAACATGTTTCGCAATTAGACGCTAACTGACACCAACACCTCCTCATCGCGGCAGTCAACCACAACTGGCAAACTGTGATCAAAATAATCAAGTCTTGAACAAGCAGCAAACCACTTAAAAACTCTGCCACTAGATGGCGGTATATTATCTCATTGACTGTGAACAGAAGTAGAAAAAGTAAGCGGCTGATATTGGCAGGATACACATAAATTTCATAATTTTTTTCCGTAGATAAAAAGGTCTCCACGGGCCAGATGAGAGGGCCTCGTGGGCCACATCTGGCCCGCGGGCCGTAGTTTGGGGACCCCTGATCTAGATAGTGGTAACGTTGAATTGACTGATATTGAACAAGCCATTTTTAATTATGAGATTATACTTCCAAAAGATTGTTGTAATAAAAACAAGTAGCTTATGTGGCCCACAAACCCTTACATGTCATATCCCATAATTCAAAATATGCTTAATTGTTATTTGATGTAACACAAGAGTTCAAGATTAAAAATCTTGTCTATTATTTATTCATCAGTTTTAGGTTTCATAAATTTTTCTAAAAGGAGATATTTGTCTTCTACCAAGCTAGCATGACCATTTGTGTTGCTAGTCACTTGTAATATTCAAGTTCACCTTTTCAGCACATAGAGAAGCAGTCTTCTGAGAGGTTCACACTTTTAAAAAAATCATATGTCCATAGATATTTATTTAGGCACATACATGCATATTGTATTCCTAGACCAGAGCTGGAACTTGAGAAAGGTTATCCTTTCTCCACGACCTCTAACAACTCAGTTTAAGGTATTTACTCATAAACAGGCGATTTGTTTATCAAGTATTTGTTTAGGTTATTTCTCTGTTTCTAAGTTTGGCTGGTTATTTGCTTTACTTAGGCGAGGCTAGGTCTACAGGATAGAACACACTCATGAAACTTTTAGTATTCTCTTCATTGAACTCTTTATATCCAAAATCTGCAAAACCTAGAGTTGTTACCAATTAGGCAGAGTGGCAGTGACTCTAATTTACTTGGTGACTCCGTGGAGTAGCTGAGTAGAAGTAAATCCCTGGGTAAGATCCTCAGTCAGCCTTATACCACCAGGCCTCATGGTGAGCATCTCAACATTCTGACTGGTGAAAATAGTTCATAAAAGCTCTTGCTGCTTCACAGAACACAATCATATAGTGCTTTTTGTAAAATTGCATTTATATTCAGTATCATGTTATATGTGCATATGTAACTCATTAGTTTTGGAAGAAATTGTATTTAAATACTACACTGTTTAAAAACAGAAGTATCTATTTTTTTTTCTATTTTTCTCTTTACATATTTGTCCTACTATATATATATATTTTTTAAATCATTTAATGTTAATAGTAATCTAATGTAGTTTGAAAACTAATTGATGTACATGCATTTAACTTCTGTGTCCTGATGATCAAAGTGCGAAGAATCTTAATCTGTAATATGCAGATAGAAGACAGTCATCAAAATATGACATTTCTGATCCATCACCATACATGACAGGAGGGCTCAGCTGAAAGTATAACAAACCTTTTGTGTCTGCTCCTTCTTTTGATTTTTAATTTAAAGAAATACAACCTAAAATAAGAATAAGGTGCCAAGTGCCAGATTTCTTCTTTTTTCCTCAAATATTATATAGTCTAGATAAATTTAGATAATTGTTCATAACCTTAAATAACAATGACAGTCTACATACATTTTAAATGTTTTAGTTTCTTTTATCTCATTGTTTTAAAAAAAGAAATCAGTGTAATACAACCAACAGATATTCTTTCTTTTTCCTTTTTAACTTTGCCCAGCTTTTCCAATCATCTGTTTTCATGATTTGATCCTCATTTCACTTTTGTTATTTAAAAAAATGGAAATACATTAAAGCAAAGCCTATTTTTTTAATTTTCTTTTTGAAATATTTTTATAGGCTAAGTCATAGGGTAGTATGTATGTGTGTATACACATACACACATATCCCTCGCTAATGGATATGATGCACAATAAAAATGATTTTGCTCATCTTTCTAATTTGATATATTTTTAAAAAAGAGCCTTATAGAAATTAAATGAATTGTATAGGTTTTTGAAACACTGTTGGATATATAACAGTTTCCAAATGTCTTCTTTTCTAGCAAACAATTGTGAAGATTCCAAAGGCATATATTTGAAATAGCTGTCTTGTCAACTACAATTATTGGAATTATGCCGAAGATGGTAAAGAATCTTTCTGAGTATTAGAAAATGGTCAGCGTGGCTGTATCTACATTGAATTATTCTGATATATATTTTCATGTTGTGGAACATAAAAAAAAAAAACATTAAGATTTTTTTTTAAATCAGACTCATCATTAAGCCTCTAATATAGCAGCTCCTTGCAAAGTGCTTCCAAGTGCTAAACCCATGATCCATTCATCCAAGTTTCTGTAGACACTTAACTCAGACTTTTAGAGATCATGCCTAATAGCCTATTGTTTGCTGAGCTGATGCACTATACATTATAGGAGTTGTTTAGGTGGTTCTCTCAGAATGTTATGTCTGGCTCCCTTTTGTCTGAATTTATTATGTCTACCAGTACAAGTCCATGAAGCAGTAGATAACTATTTCACTCCTGAGATACATATGTCTCTAGGGGTGTCCACTGGCTGGAACTTCTCCAGATTTTATTTTGACACAAAACTCTTATTTGCTTGGGTCTGGCCTCTGACTTGTGGCTATCTTTGCAGTCTAGAAAATATTGCAATTTAGTAAACAAATCATGTGCAAGGGAAGTTTAGAATGGCATAGAATTAAAACAGGATTACATTAGTGTAAAGGCAGTTAAAGAGAGGAGTGCTATAAAGGTCCTTTAGATTTTTTCACTTTAACAACCTGTTTTCAAGGATGGCAAGTCAAGCTGATAAACTCATCTCTAAACTAAAACCTGGAGAGTTATTATTGGTGTCAGACTGAAAACAACATTAATTGGCTGCTTGTGAAAATTTCAGCCTCGTCTGTTCAGTGGTAAAAGGGTCTAATGCACAGAACAGGCAGGACTACGAGCTGTTTTGTTTTAAATTAAGGTACGGTATGTGAATTTATTTAGATGATGAAATCCTGAAATTTAAACAAAGTGAAAAGTGGCAGGGTTTCCTAGTTTATAATAAAATAACAATAAATACATTAATATCAGGGCATTGGAGAGTAAGGGCATTAAATTTTTTTATAATTCTTTATAGTGTATTAGAACACTTACTGATAGACTTACTTTAGATTAGAAAACTTCTATTATTTGATAATATTATTTCTTCTATGTTTTTTAACATATATTTTAATTAAAATACTAAATAAGTATTTTAATTATTTCATATTTTCTTGTTTTCTTACTTTTTGACCTTTTCAAATTTAGGTTTTCTATAGTTCATAGCCTGCTGTTTACTATCTCAAATGTGAATTATATTTTATCTATCTTGGTTTTCATTTTAATGGAATCATTGTTTGGCTTTTGTTATACATATGTCACTTTCTCTTTTATAGACAACCCAAAATATTTTTATTAGTCTGCTAAAATCTTTTTAGGTAATAGTAGTGTATTCCAAATATTTGTCTTATTAATTCTTCATTTCTCTGTAGTAGTATTTTTTTCCTATTTGTTGAATATTGTCTATTTCTCTATTTCAATTTCCTATATGTTCTTAGAAAAAGTATGCCTTTTGTACTCTCTGAAACACTCCTAGTAACAAATTTTAACCACATCCAATTAAATGAATAATGTAATTAATCATATGCTTAAAGGGGAAAGAGAAAAAACTATGATATTGTATTATATAAAATAATCACAAGATTATTATATAATTTTTATATAAAATAATAGAAATAAAGGAATCATTATTTGGCTCTAGAAACGTAGTTATTTAAGAAGAACCACGTGACTACTCCCAGTCTCTCTCTGACCAGACTCCAGTCAGGCTCCTTGGCGACCTCTTCTTGATGAGCCCTGGACCTTGGCCTCCATCCCTGTTCCTGCAGAGCCCAGTTTTTGCAGAAGTTCCCTTAAATAGGTTTATCAGGAATCTCCTTATCCTTGATGTCTTCTCCTCCTAAGTTTCCCTCCACTGACCCCCTCCCCACCCCTTGGCTGTAGGTCTCTACTTCTCCAGGCTGTATTTGGAATGGAGCCCAGTTTCATAATGAGGTCCCTTCTCCCCTTTTGCAGTAGTATCTGAATAACATGTTTGTTTTTTTTTCACTTTAACTGCAGTCTGGCTCTGATTTTCTTTAAAAGGTCACTTTAATAACATACTAAACAAGAATATGTTGAAGTTTGAGACGAAGTGCTTGAAGAGCAGATAATAAAAGTAAAAAAATTAAAAAAAATGGAATATTAGGCAGACTTTTATCATTAAAAAACAGAACAAAACAAAACCCTTAAAGGGCGATAACAAAGGAGAAGACAGAACCGTGGGGCTCAAGCTTTGGCATGCTCCTGGAAAACCTGCCTTATTAAGCTCAGTGGTCTCTCCTTGAGTCCCCGTTGGCCCCAGGTGCTTTCTGCTCTGTTCTGTGGGGTCCTGGTTTTTCCAGGATAGGGTGAGTGTCTGACTCAGTATGCAGTAAGTAGTCAATAAAAGCTAACTTCCCAAGTACCTGAAGCTGAACTGACTTCCACAACAAAGCTATAAGAATTGCTAACAAGAAGTCCTGCTCCATGGACCACTGGCTCCTCCTTCCAGCCCTAGAGGCCTTTTCAGTGGCTATGCAGTGTGAGGGCAGCCGATCTGAATTAACAAAAGGGAATAGGAATGCCCTATTTTATACTAAAGGAATTGAAAAGAAAGACATCACACATGCCACCTGTCTGGAAAAGCCAGCTGAGCTGGACTTTGTAAGATTTTACTTCCTCTCCTGAAGGCTTTCTTTCATTCCCAATCCCTTGTTCTCTGGACCCTGGGATACCGAGGACTACACCCCGTAGCCAGCAGGAAGTAGCTACAGATGATTCAGACCTTCACCCTCTGGCCCTTGTAAGATTACAATGTTATCTTACAATGTTATCTTATGTTAAAGAGGGGAATTGTAACAAGGTAAAGAAGGAAGGGGCCTTTAAAGTGCTGGCTAGACCTGCAAGGCACAGCAGCGAAGAGCGGTGCTTGGGACACCAAGGTTTGGGTGGCAGGGAGCTGCTGACTCAGCCACTGGGCACAGCGGTGGCACTGGTGTCCAGCCTGGGTGCACGGCTGGAGAAGACAGGCAGTCTTTGAAGGTGGAACCCCCCCTGCCTTCTCAGGTAATTGGTGCTCTGATAATAAACGCTTATTCTATGACCCAACTCCTATGTCAGGGGTGGCCAACTTTTCTGTATATAAGATCTACTTTTTATCTTAGAAGTGTGGTGATCGACTTGTCATAGGCGTAGTCTAAGGGGGAAGAAGGGGTGTGAAATGCATACTATGTTTATACACTGTGTTTCAGTATAAGGTGCATTCCAGCGAGGTATGGGGAGATAAGTAAAATATATGTTCAAAACTATTTTTTATTTTTTAAATCACTTATTAAGTTTTCGAGATATAGGCTCATGAAGAAAATAAATTTCCAGACTCAACTTTTGATAGCAGCATTCCGTACATGTGGTACCTAAAAAATTAGAATTTCCGACACTTTTTCAAGATAGATTTTTACTAA